>QEOT01003394.1:110589-212301 GCA_003123785.1 Pterocarya stenoptera | reverse complement strand
CCCCAAACTAATATTCATTTTGCAATATGACCACCAAACTATCAAAGTCGTCACTAAAGGATTTTAAGTTGTAAAAATAGAGGTAGTATAGAAGGTAAATGACAACTTTGATAATTTAGTGGTCATAATACAATCTGAGTGGTTGTTTAAACTGTAATTTTTCCATAATTTTATCTTTAAAATTTTGTACAGTTGAAAGAGCTAACTAGCTTGTCATTTGTTGTTGTTGGATTGACACCTTGACATCAAATTTAAGAAATTGCTGACAAGTCTATGGTAACCAGGGACTTACTAAAAGGGAAACCAGATTCACATCCAAATCTCCTGCTAAAGAGATAATCTCAAAAATCGAGGAAGCTGCAATGCCTCTTGGTTTTGGTGTAAAGAAAAATAACTACAAGGTTCAATACTCTCTTTTCCATGCAATTATTGCAATTGTCTGCTTTTGTTAACTTTTTGATGACTGTCAATGGTTGGGTTTTGTAATCTTTTTGTCAAAATGTTGATAACTTCATGGTTAAGTTACTCATGCAATTGATGGGACAAGGTACATTAATCACAATCAATATTTCAGCATCTCCCCTCATGTTGGGCAAACTTCTTAATAAGTTGGCTCAACATGTGGATTTTTTAAAAAATTGAAATAGGGTTAAAGAGTTGAGTAAGAGAACTCCCAGATTGTTGTTATGATACTAAGTTAAATTACCAATTATTCTAAAAGATTTAGTTGATGAGAAAATTTGTATTTAATCATTCAGTAAATATTTCCACAATGTCGAATATTTACATTGCATGATTGGTTGCATAAAAAAGGCCCAATAAAGTGTATTCACTTGCAAAGTGTGGTATTAATCTTCTGGTTCCAAATGAGATTCATTTAATCTCTTTGCTTCACTTTCTCATGGTTGGAAATTTTGAAGGGCAACTGGAGAAATCTAGAAGTCCAACTTTAGTATTAATCAATCAAGTATTCAATTATCTTTCAACCCCACCCCCCAATTTGTCCCTCATTTTTTACCTATCTCAGTTGAAGCTTCAAGGTGAAAAAACTGGACGTAAAGGTCATTTATCTGTGGCAACAGAGGTACATCTATTTAAATCCCCCCCCCCCCTTCCTGTAATTTGTCCCTTAGAAGTAATTTGTCCAGAACTGTACAATTCTCTTTTTCAGATTTTTGAGGTGGCCCCTTCACTCTACATGGTTGAGGTTCGCAAGTCTGGAGGAGATACTCTAGAATTTCACAAGGTATGGTCTACAATGTCGTTTGCACTTCGTGGCATCTCTTATTATAAAAATACTTATCTATTGAAATTCTGCCTCTATTGGCATAGGCCATGGTTCCTAGGCTTCCTCACCTAGTAGTGCTCAGGGTCTCTATTTACACGTACCTGCATCACAAGTGATTCACAACTGAAAGTCTCCCTCCATGCCATTCCCATACCAAGGATGGGCAACTTATCAGTCCCCATCCCCACAACATTTCTTCAGTAATTATAGATAATAAGTGTGTGAGAGAGAGTCACTAGACTTATGTGATGTTTGTGCACGGGAAATAGAGTGAACCTTGGGGTTTACAGCTACATAAAGTGCATGGAATTTTTGTAATTATGTAATAATTGAAGGGCAAAGTTAAAAATAGATGTGATGTAGCATGGGACAAGGCAACCTAAATCTGTCAGTGTCAAAACCCCAAATTCATCCTTTCCCCTTTTCATTTTTGTAAAATTATATAGCTGTCCCATATGGTCTGAAGCAGGGAGGATGACCTTTTGACCCAACTCATTGCCTCCGCTACTTGGGGTGGCAATAAGCCTGGACATACAGGCCACTTTTAATCCTGGTATATGAGATACATATCAGGCCCGGGACCTAGCACGTGGCTGCAGATCTTGACTACTGTTTGTATTTCTGAGCCCATTGGGGTTTTTATGTCAGCCAAAAACCAAACTCCATCCTCCTGCATGTGGCTTGGACAGGACAGGCCAACTTTAGAATCGGAACTTTTAGATATTGTTATTTTTTAGATATTGTTATTTTTCCATCTTATGAAATCATTTGTTTTCCTCATTAGCTCAAGTTTGCTATCGATTATCCCAATGTTGCAGTTCTATAATAGTCTCACAATTGGGCTGAAAGATATTGTTTGGAAAACTGGGGATGAAGCAGAGGAGAGGAAAGGAGGTTAGTTTTCATTATTGGTGATTATTTTCATATTTCTTTTGAATTATAATCAATTTGCCAATGGTCTATTGATTGTGATTCTTCTAAAAATATCAGTTTTCTACTGGAGGTTAAAGTATGCAAAATGTTTCTGATGCTTGGGAATTCTTGCATCGGTGCCTCAAGATTTTTAAATTATTGGAGGTCATTTATGATATGTCAAACTTGGGCCTTGCCTAATTACATGGTTTAATAAATTCTTCTTACTTATAAAAAAAAAAAAATTATGATATGTCAAACTGACATTTTTTTTTTCTTTATGGAAGCTGTCAGTTGAGATGTAACCTTGCTGGCCCATTTTCATATTTTCTAAGCCGATACCTTGCAGTGAATGGCCCTTACTTTTTTTCTTTATGTGTTTGCTTTCCCTTGGCATAATCACACAAGCAAATAACATTTACTTCTTTTTCTTCTATTGGTTGTAATTTTACAGGTGATGGACCTGATGGTGTTGTGGCATCTAAATAAGGGTTTTCTTCTGGCAGTAATATTTGTTTCTCCGGGTGAAATTGTTCAGAGTACTCAATTATGGACTGTGTCGCCTTTGCTTGACCCTCTCATTCTGAACCCTATTGTTGGTTGCCTAGTCTCTCTTTGGATTAGACATTGCAAATATATCTGTACATACCTTCTTCTCCGTATGATTGGGTATTTTTGGTTCACATCTCTCAAATTTGTGTGAAAAGTACTGTACTATAGCCAATTAATTTTCCTTTGGCACCGGGTATCCGGACCAAAATCCCGAGTAATCCCGAAGTGTACATTTGGGTCTATTGTGTTTGATGAATTGGTGCTGCTTTTATACCCAAGGGGATGAGTTATGTATATGATGGATGATTGCCTCTGTACGTGACCAGGTAAAGGGAGTCTCTAAACTTGCTTTTGATATATACTTTTATTAACATCACTTCCATACATTTAAAAACTCGAAATTTAGTTTTTCTATCTTGTTAAGTTTTAACGGAATAATATGCCACGTGGTCGGAAGTCGAAATATAATTAACATGGTAGAATGAAATTATATGAGCATCATAAAAAACAACATTCATCTACGATGAGAAAGATTTTAACAATTGATAGGATATGTAGCCTTCACATAAATGGCTTATTATGCAGATGAGATTGTATAAAGTAAAAGCTTTTTCTTTTCATTTTTTTTCTTTTCTATTTTTTTTTTTTTAATTTCAAACTCTTGAGTGATGTTGTTATAAGGTTATGAATGATGTACAACAAGTAAACTTAAGTTGTGTTTGAATAAAAGTAGATCATACTCCACTCCTAAAATCTAACCACGCATGTATGAATTCAATTTGTTTACATATCCTTATAAATCTCAACAGTTTTCAAGAAATTTCCTAGATATCGATGGGTCATAGAAAACATGCTTCATCACTATTGGTGCTGATTTTTCAAGTCATTGGACATCTTTTTCACATCCATTGCATGCTTAATTAATCAGTGCATGACCTTTCAAATTTAATGACTTGACTATTAACATATGTCAGGACTTTTCTTTCGTTTTGGATTAGATCGATAATCACAATTCACATTATTGGTGGAGGTCCTCTCGATCGTGGAGCTTTTTTCTTCAATCATCTAATAAGTGGGTCTCATATTTATAAATTGAGCATGGACACTACAATATATCTATACAAGCTGGCAAGGATACTATATACTCTAAAAGCATATAATAAACTTTCTATATTATTGAAAAATGAGTTTTCGACAAACGTATTAGTTTTTGGAATATCTTTTTACATTTTATCAATTAAGAATAATTATATTTTTTCTTTTAAACAAGAACCAAAGCAGTCTCAATCTTCTTTTTCCACCCCAATATATACGCAACGCTAAAATTTGGCTGGTGTAAATATTGCAAGTGGTAGATCGCATAATCAACGTCTCATAGAAGACGGGCTCGACCACTATATATGTAGAAGACAAGCCTATTGACATTGAAAGAGATAATAATAACTAATGGGTCTCTGTCTCATCACTTTTTATATTATATATAATTCTTATATTATTGTTATGTATATTATATACTATATTTCTAATTAATATAACATGAAATTTTAATTTTATTATTCGAGTCTAATAATCTTATAATATAAAAATTAATATACTAGTATAATTAGACACTAATTATACTATTTTAGTCTTATTATTCAAGTTTATTAATCTTACTAATAAGTTAAGCACTACTTATATTATACTTCTATAATTGAACATTAAAGAATTAGTAATTGTAAATAATAAATATTAATTTCTCACAATTAAGTTTAGTATTAAAAAAATTATAATATTAAACATATATAGTTTCACACGTGTAAGTGGTAAACTGAAAAACTGGATTGAAATCGAAAAAATCAAAAATTTTAATTTTGGTGATGAATCGGTCTGTATCAATTTTTAAATTTTTAAAATCGATATATACCGATTTTGTCTCAAAATTTCTCCTAAATTAAACGGAACCGGATTGGTTACACCCATGTATTGTTGTCGATTGAGGTTTAATTTTCCCTCGGCACCTGGTATCCGGACCAAAATCCCCACTAATCCCGAAGTGTACATTTGGGTCTATTGTGTATGATGTATTGATGATGCTTTTATACCCGAGGGGATGAGTTTTGTATATGATGGGTGATTGCCCTGTACGTGACCAGGTAAAGGGAGTTTCTAAAGTATTGGTTTTTGATATATACTTTTATTAACATCACTCCATACATTTTAAAAACTCAAAATTTAGTTTTTCTGTCCTGTTAAGTTTTAATGGAATAATATGCCACGATGTCACAAGTTGAAATATAATTAACATGGCATAATGAAATTATATGAGCATCATAAAAAACAGCATTCATCCTCGATAGTGGCTTAGAAAGTAAAAGCTCTTTTTTCATTTTTTTTCTTTTCTATATATTTTTTTATTTCAAACTCTTGAGTGATGTTTTTATAAGGTTATGAATGATGTACAACAAGTAAACTCAATTCGTGTTTGAATAAAATTAGATCATACTCCACTCCTAAAGTCTAATCATGTACGTACGAATTCAATTTCTTTACACACCCTTATAAATTTCAACAGTTTTCAAGAAATTTCTTAGATATCGATAGGTCATAGAAAACATGCTTCAGTACTACTGGTGCTGATTTTTCAATGAACATCTTCTTCACGTCCATTGCATGCTTAATTAATCAATGCACGACCTTTTAAATTTAATGACTTGACCATCAACGTACATCATGACTTCTCTTTCATTTTGGATTAGATCGATAATCCCAATCCACATTACTGGCGGAGGTTCTCTCGATCATGGAACTTTTTTCTTCAATCATCTAATAAACAGGTCTCACATTTATAAATTGAGCATGATCACTATAATATATCTATACAAACTGGCAACGATATTATGTACTCTAAAAGCATATAATTAATTTTCTATATTATTAAAAAATGAGTTTTTGACAAACATATTAGTTTTTGGAATATCTTTTTACATTTTATCAATTAAGAATAATTATATTTTTCTTTTAAACAAAGAATTAAAACAGCCCCAATCTTCTTTTTCCACCTCAATATATACATAACGCTGAAATCTGACCGGTGTATTTGCTTTTGACGTGATCTGTTTGATAATTCTTGAAGTTGTATCTCTTCTATAACTATTGATCTAAGGGTCATTGAACTCTGACAATATTTAGAAACTCTTGGATTTTTGTATCTTTTAGCAATGATTGATTTGAATATTTGATAACTCTTTATTATGGATAAATATGACGCTTTTTTTTAATTTTCTGTTTTGGGGTTGGTCTTTGTTTTTCCTTCAACTGTTCTTTAACCAAATGCTAAGATACTTTTATAGACAGCCTTCTGTCTAATGATGTTTTGTGAAGTCGCTCTTAGAAATTCGAAGCAACCTGACGGATATTGTCGTTGAAGAATTCACAAGGAAAAAATCAATACGGATATTGTCGCTCAAGGGGTGGCCCGCGTGGGCATTTCTCTCGGGTTCAATATGAATGTTTATTGTGCATTTTTTTATGAGGTGTCCATTGCTCATCACTATAACACGTGTCAACTTTTGATTGGATAGATCATCTCAAAGGAAATGTCAAATTAGAAATATCACTTAAAATATCGTACGTATTCATTTACTGTATATAAATTGACATGCCATCGTGATCAAGTGCCTGCTTCTGCAACCAAGTGCGGAGTTGTAGCTGGGTTTTTTCTACTCTAATTTATTTTCTTTTTTCTTTTGTTCTTTGTCTACTGTTTTCTTTTGTTCTTTTCCTCTTGAACAATTGGATAATCTGAAAGAGCGCGTACGAGTGTGAATTAACCATGAACTCCACGGGTCATTTTTACACATTTTTCTAGCATTTCATCCATTTTCTAGATGAACAGATATTGACCCAAATTCCTAAACTAATGCTTCTAGATGTACTTAGATGAATTGAGATAAGTTAAAGGAGTTTTAGATTAGTTAATAAAATATTATTAAAATATTATTTTTTAATATTATTATATTTAAAAAAATTAAATTATTTATTATATTTTATTTATCAACTCATTTCATCATTATAACTTTTTTAAATTTCTACATAAAATATAATAAATAATTTAATTTTTAAAATTTTAAAATAATAATAATATTAAAAATAATATTTTATTCAACTCACTTAAAATATCAATTCAATCCATACGAGGACCAGTGACCTTTGTATTTTTATATCATTGTTGTTTCCGTAATCCGACGTAACAGTGGAAGGAACATGATTGGTTTGACTAGCCAACCTAGTGTAGTTGTGACGGCAATATTACATTCTTTGCCAGTCTTTCGTGCTTCATCTACTTTATATATTGATTTGGTGGGGCAGGACAAGTATCCTTGATTCCCAAAAGAATATCATTAGCTGTTCATGCAAGTATTTCAAGAGCAGTATGTCTAGTTCCCACAACTTCGTCTCCATTGCTCATCTCTTTCTGTTTTTCTTCTTCCTCTTTCTGTTGGGACCTCCTTGTTTGGAATTTATTAAACATGCTTCATGCACCGAAAGCCTAACTGTCAAATGCTTAGAGAAGGAGAGGAAAACACTTCTTGCCTTCAAAGAAAGTCTAACAGATCTATCAGGTCGGCTCTCTTCTTGGGTTGGTGAAAATTGCTGTACATGGATAGGCGTTGGTTGTGACAACAGAACAAGACATGTCGTCAAGCTTGACCTCAAAAATCCAGTTCCGGTCTTTGACAGCACAAGAACAGATGAAGTTAGTAACGCTTTCAAGAAATCATGCTTGGGGGGTAAGATAAGCCCTTCTTTACTCGATTTAAAGCTTTTGAGTTACCTAGACCTAAGCCTAAATAATTTCAGTGGAAACAATATTCCAACTTTTTTGGGTTCCCTTGAAAGTTTGAGGTATCTTAATCTCTCGTTTTCATCTTTTGGTGGAGTTATTACTCCCCATCTTGGTAATCTATCACGGCTCCAATATCTGGACCTTAATTCACGTTCATTCTTTGGCACCTTTGCAAGACCGGAAGTCGAAAGCCTACACTGGCTTGCTGGTTTTCCTTCCCTTCAGTACCTTAGCATGAGTGAGGTAAACCTCTCTAAAGCATCAGATTGGCTACAGGCGGTTAATGTGCTCCCTTCCTTATCGGAGTTACACTTGGGTGACTGTGGACTTGTTAGTCTTCCTCAAACCATTTACTCTATTAACTTCACAGGGCTTTCTGTCCTTGATCTCTCTTCCAACTATTTTGACTCCCCAATACCATCTAGTCTGGGAAACCTGACCAACTTGCGTATATTGGATTTATCTCGTAACAATTTTATAGGAGAGATACCGAGCTCATTTGCCAACCTTTGCCAGTTGCAAACGTTTGATCTAAGTTTCAACTACGTAAGTGGGGAGATAGCTGGGCTTGTGGATGGTTTGTCTCAATGTTCCACATCCAGCCTAGAATCACTATCTTTGAGTGACAATGAGCTTGGGGGTATCCTGCCGCACTCATTGGGAGGGCTCGAGAAATTGAAGACTATTGACCTCGATTACTGTTATTTATGGGGCTCAATTCCATCTTCTGTTGGTAAATTGTCATCCTTGCAGACACTTTTCCTTTTCGCCAATCAAATGAATGGAAGCATTTCAGAAACAATTGGGAATCTATCAATGCTGGTTTACTTGGACTTGGATGAAAATTTTTGGGAAGGTGCCTTAACTGAAGGTCATTTTCAGAATCTCTCTCGATTAGAAGATTTGATTTTGTCTGTTCCAAAATCCACCAAATGGACATTGGTCATAAAAGTAAATCATGATTGGCTTCCTCCTTTCAAGCTTAAGAGTCTCGGATTAGATAATGTGTTGATTGGACCACAGTTTCCAGCATGGCTTCAAAATCAAACGGAGCTTGTGTATCTTCGTCTTCAAAATGTTGGCATTTCCTACACAATTCCGCACGGCTTTTGGAATTCCTGCTCAAATATTACGGAATTATATTTTCCCAATAATGGACTACGCGGACAGGTACCACACTTACCAATTCAATTGTTCCAATATTTGCACAGATCACTTTTTCTCATGAATACTTTTTTTTTGTTGTTGTACAGATCCCTGAAAACATAGGTGAACTATTGCCCAAGTTGTCAGTGTTGGACTTCTCTTCAAATTATGTGACTGGTGGAATTCCCTCTTCTATTGGAATGTTAAAAGAATTGGAATTTCTTTTTTAACAAAACAATTATTTATCCGGCAGTTTTCCAAGCTCAATGCAGTATTTGAGTTCACTAAAGGTGTTATCATTAAGCCGAAATCATCTTGAAGGGGAGATTCCTTCCTTCTTTAGATACTACACAGGCTTGAAAAGCCTCGATCTTGGAGAAAACAATTTTTTTGGAAACCTATCGGCATGGATAGGAGAAAGCTTATCATCTTTATTGAGGCTGAGACTGAGATCTAACTCTTTTGAGGGGAGCATACCTTCACAATTATGTTTACTTTCAGGTCTTAAGATTTTAGACCTTGCAGACAATTATCTGTCAGGGGGAATCCCTTCATGTCTGGGGAACTTGAGTACTAACAGTACTAGCATTGATTATTATTCTTCTGATGAGGAAATGTTAGTGGTTACGAAAGGTAAAGAATATCTATATGATTCAATTCTCTCTCTTGTTCATTCTTTAGACCTTTCAAACAATAATCTATCAGGAGAAATACCTGACAGTATTACAAGCCTATCACAGTTTATCATCATGAATTTGTCTGTGAACCATATGAATGGAAAAATTCCTGAAAATATTGGGAATATGCACCATTTAGAATCGCTTGATCTCTCAAGAAATGAGCTTTCTGGTCCAATCCCTGAAAATTTGTCTGCTTTGAACTTTTTGAGTCACTTGAATTTGTCATTCAACAACTTGTCGGGACAAGTGCCATATGAAAAACAGCTTCAAACACTGAACGACCCATCTATTTATGAAGGTAACTATCTACTTTGTGGCCCTCCTCTTCCGAACAAGTGTCCAGGCTCTGAAACTGAATCTAGAGGATCACCAGATGAGGGAAATGGAGAAGATGACAGGGACGAAAAGGGAGTACTTGATTCACCAATATCATTCTACATTAGTTTGGCAATTGGATTTATTGTTGGATTTTGGGGAGTTTGTGGGACTCTGATTGTTAAAACTTCATGGACGCTGGCTTACTTTAGAAGCTTTGATCATTTGAAAGACAAGATTTATATTTTTATTATGGTCAAATTGGTTCCCTTTCTAAGGAGGATCAAGTTGGAGAGAAGATGAGTACATGGGAAATTATTAGATTGGTCAGAGTGGTTCCCTCATGTGGTCATAGACAACAGGGAAAACTCCTAAGTCCTAAGTTTGCTTGTTTGTTTTTTTTTTTTTTTTTCCTTTCTTCATACTCTGAATGCTTCAACTTTTATTGCTGAATGCTTTTCTAAAATATTTGGTTTTGGTGTTATATTCGACCTTTTATCCTTACCACATGCATTGTGCCATTCAAAAGATGATAAGTGGCATCACAGGTTCTTTATACAACATATATATATAAATATATATATATATATAAATAAATAAAGTGGCTATCAAACAGCAATTCTTGTTTTAACGGTTTTTATTGTTTTCCCGTTAAAGTTAACACCGTTCGGCCTACTAAAAATGCCTGCAGTCAATAATATTATATTAACGATGATAGCGGTCGAGCTTGTTTTATTTTGATACCCGGCCCCAGGACTTAATTGAGGTTTTAGGGATCAGTACGTAGTCATGTAAATATTATTCCCAATCTATAATTATTATTATTATTATTATATGCCCAACAAGCCCTTATCAATTTTTAATACTGATCTGCATAAACATTAACAGTCCTATATACTTAATTAATAATACTCAAATTATGAAGAAAAAAAAAATAATAAAAGAACTATATATCATGTATATATTGTCAATATTTATACGTTGTACGTACATTATTTGATTTGTTTATGATTGATGATCTTATATATGTATATATATTATATACTTAATTAATAATGCTCAAATTATGAAGAAAAAAATAATAATAAAAGAACTATATATCATGTACATATTGTCAATATTTATATGTTGTACATACAATATTTGATTTGTTTATTACTTTGCTTAAATTTAGATTTTTTTTAATCTTTATTTTTTGTCTTTTTTTAACTTTGTATTTTCTTTTTCTAAACAAATAAATTATTGACTTTTATTTATTTATTTATTTAAATCATTATGTCAGGTGCACTCCGGGACTAATGCACCTGGAGCCGTTCCTAGTATATATAATTATTAATATATATATATATATATTCTTAGGCTTCCACAATTAATACTCGTCCACATGTTAAATAATAAAACCCATATTTGTCGAGAAGTGCATATTTGTTCTGGGATGCGGTGTAAAAGTGGCTTTTACAACCTCAAATTCCAAGATGCAACATAGAAGATGCACAAGTTTTATTAAGAAAATATTCATCACATGCCCGAAACTAAAATACTAAAATATAAAAGCATAATTCTTAAAATCCCTTAAACTCTAATTATTTTCAAAACTATCACCATCAATCAGGCCGCCGCATGTGGGTGGCAGCTAGAAAACCACAGGCCGACCGTTGCAGGTCACTAGATTTTGGCAATCGGAAATTTATTGGCCACCGTCGGGGGCACCTATTTTTTTTTTTCAAATTTTAATTTTAATTGTTTTAGTTTTTAGAATTAGAAAGTATAATTTTGCGTTGATGTATGCATTTGATCATACATTAAAAAGTTAAGGTCATGTTATGTTTCTATAGGAGGGTGTGAAAGTGAATTATACAGCACATCCGATTGAAATTAAGTTTTTTGTGGAAGCATAGAAGTAAACAAAGAAAAAAGACAAAAATATTATAACAATATATTATGATCTTTTGCCTGAATTAGGCTTCATAAGAACCCTCCATGATAATTAATAAGATGATCCTGAAGCACTGCATGCCGTTCATCTTCAATTAACAATATGTGTGAATCAGTAGCAGTCAAGAGATTAAAGATTTTTTTATCATCATGTACTGCTGCTAGCTGCTGTCCAATTTGTTGGCAAAATTAAAGCCAACTTAATATGAACCATTCTTAAAATCACAAGGACAAAAGGATGAATTAATCAAATCATCGTAACTCTCTCTCTCTCTCTCTCTCTCTCTCTCTCTCTCTATATATATATATATATACATGGCATCGATCATTCAAAAACAATAAGATACATGCATGCAGGCACCATCCATGCATTTTAAGGTCGAGCATGCAGCTTAATGAAGACATGCTCACTACAAAAAAATAGACTTTTTTCAGCTATTGTAAGATCATTGGAAAAATGTCTAGTCATTTGTGGCGATTTATTGAGTATTTGAGACAAATTTTTTTTGTTATTATTGACTTTTCTCAATGATTTAATGGTAAACAGATCACACTAGTTCCGGCGAGTTTTTGTGCATTTTGCCTATCGCTGATTCGACTTATAAATGAATAAACAATTACGACGAACATCCAGTGCAGTAGAAATCTCTGAAAAAAATTAAATGTGGTGATTTTATGGGTTATTTGCAACGATTATTAACGCTGGAAAAGATAGCTTTTCTTGTAGTGATGCTCGACCTTAAAAGCCCATTTTTGGTTAGTGAATGAAGATCAGAAGTCATGCATGCTGCTTGGTGGGTGAATAATTTTGCTCGATGGATCGATTTAAAGCTTTTGAGTTATCTGTAGTACCCAAGTCTGAATAATTTTAGCAGAAACAATAATTAACGTTTCAAGGTTTTTGGGTTCCCTTGAAAGTTTGAGGTAACTTTATAATCTCTCATTCTCATCTTTTGCCGATGGTTATGGAATACTACAAGTGGACGAACTTGTTTTGAGAAACAATCATTTATCTATGGAACTAACTCCCTCCTCACTGGGAAGAACTGCGCTCGTTATCTTTACTTGACATATGAAACAATAATATATCTGACAATATTCCAAGCTCAATGCAATATTTGAGTTCGCTAGAGGTGTTATCATCACACCATAATCATCTTAAAGGGGATCAGCTTCATTCTTTCTTTAGAAAATACACAAAACTGAGACACCTCGATCTTGAAGGAAACTAATTTTCTGCAAACTTGCCGGCATGGACTGGAGAAAGCTTATCAATTATCATATTTATGATTGGTTTTCACTCCGAGTTATAATGATGAGATAAGATGAGATGAGTTGAGTTGAGAGGAGTTGCGAAACTAAATGAGGCCTTAATGTCTCGATGTAGCCATTTAGGAGACATGATCGTGTCAAGCCACTAGAGTTAGAGGCCTAGGAAGAAAGGGAGTCATGCCACATCCCCCACGATATATAGGAAAAGAAAGGTAAGCCTAAAGCAGTGTGTTTTTCTTTCCTTTTTTTGAGATACATCACACAAAAAATCTAACTTAGGCGAAACAATGGGGCAAGCATAATTCCTTAATATCATGCTTTACTGCATTTGGTAACTTTTCTATTCTGAAGTTCATCCCGTTAATCTATAATTTTTCCTACAATTGATGTAGGAGGTCCCTGCAAACAATATCATCACCACCTGTTTATTAGAATTTTGCTCATGCACTATTTGGCTTTGTTATCAATTGATTCGATTATGTTTGGATTCTGAACCGTGGTAAATGGATACCTAGTCAATTCCATAAAATTGCTACTATGTGAATAAGATACAATTAATTTCCTAGAATTTGAACTTATTTTGGCACCCCCTGAACTTCTTTATTGGCCCAATTCCAAATTTTATTAATGTGAAATGTTAAATAGAGAAATGAGTCTAAATAATTCTCTTGGACGAAAATTTTGTAATAAGTTATTACAATTTGAGAAATACATTATCTATAATAGAATTTAACAAAAAATTATAAACTGATGTAATTTGATGTGTCATGTTATAATGTAAAATAAAAAAAAAAAAATTTAACATACCACAATAAATTTATGAAACCCCTTTATAAATTTAACACATCTTTTAAAAATTTAAACTTTTGACCTGTTGCCATGATCAAAGGTGTCATGGACAACTCATGAATTGTCCATAGAAGTAACTGGAGTCTCGCAGAATCCAAACCCGAACCCACATCATTTAAAAACTGACCTCGTTTCCACGTCACCAAAGACTGAGCTTTTGAGTCGCATTTGCTGTGTTGTGTTGGTAGATAAATTAAATTCAACCTATCTCAAATTAATCATTAACAAAATTTATTATTTTTTAATTTTTAATAAAAAAATTAAACTTATTTAACATCCTTCATATATTTAAACATATTTCAACCTATTTATATTAACACATATCATGAAATTCATTAACTATTACTATTTCCAAAAATAATATTAGATATAATTTCTAAATAGTTAAATTTCATACAAATTCCTTATAAAAAGTTATTTTTTACTTATTTTAAAAATATAATGATTTTTTTTTTATAAAGAAAACTTAAGTTTTTATTGCAAATCAATCGATTCAAATCATACGTCTCAGTGTCCAAATGCAACCAAAGCTCCACGCGCGAATATTCTCGGTATAAGTGAACACACTACTCTAGTCTCCTCTCGGCTCTTTCCATTTTTTTCTCTCTCATACTTCTCGCTTCGGAAATTTGGGCCACAGCAGAAATGCGAGAGGAGGTTATCAGTTCCGGAGGGACCATTGACGCTGCTCCTGCTGCCAGGTCCCGCCTTCTCTCTCCATCTCAATCACGATATTGATCTCGAATTCTTGTTTTGTGTTTTCTTTCTTCTTTCTTCTTTGAATTATGTGAATTGATTGAAGTTAGGGTTTTGAATTAGCTTTGTCGAGACTCGGATTTTTTTGTTTAGTTCGTTTTGGTTGTTTTGCGGAGGGATTGGTGGCTCCAACCACTGTTTGGTTTCCGGGAAAGTAGAGGAAGGGTGTGGAAGGTGAATTCGATCTCCGAAATTAGAGCTGTAAATGGGCTTAGTAAAATGGGATCGTGGTTTAGCTTTAATCAAATAGATTGGAAAAAGCTAATCGAGTCACCTGTGTGTTTGTGTGTGTGTGTGTTTTTTCATTTGGATAATGTAGTGTTCTCATCTGAACAATCTTACTGGCACTTGAAATTTGCTTTCTGCATTCCACGTGTGTGGCACCCTCTTCCTGTAGGTTTAGCAATGCTACTTAATAACTTTGCAGCAAGGTTATTACATGCAACATATTTCATTTATGTTGATACCACGACATAACAATCCAAAACTAGCTGTGTGTATGAGATCGAAATAAATACATTAGAATATTTCATTTATCATAAGAATATCCAAACGAGATAAAGCAAGTTTAAACAACTGAAAGTAAATAATGTTTTATTAACACCAGAACATATCAATCCAAAACTAGCCATGTTTATGACACTTATTATGAATTGACTGAAATAGGTCTCATCAATCTTTATTGGGCACACTTGCTCATCCTCATCCTTATTACCTAGGGCATTTGAAAACACCAAACAACAAAAAATGAGTTGAAGACTTAGTAAATAGTACATTATACTTGGGGAGTACTTTGAAGATAAAGAACGTTTGATTGGAGCACTTAGGGAGTTTTTCTTTAATACTTTATGTTTTTGGGCTAAAGCTCTTGTATTGAATGGAGATAATCTTCATGATTTGCTTTTAGCCCATTGTAGTTCCTAGCTTGTATTTAGGTGTTTTCTCTTGTATACTTCCTGTGTACTTTGGCTATGCCTATTTAGTAGTCAATAAAATTTTCTTACTACTAATAAAAAAAAAAAAATACTACATTATACTTGTAAAAAATAGTACATTTTTTATGACGGGGGAACTGCCCCACCACAGAACCCTTAGGACTCACCCATGTAACCTTGCGGAGCTTCCATCCTTTATATGGTCGTGAAGCTATGCATTAGGTTTTTCATGTTTCTCTTCTAAACCTAAGGACTTTGCTGTACCTCTCCCTTTTGCTCAGCTCTTAAACTAAATATTTTTTTTTTTATAAGTAACTCAGCTCCGAAACCAAATATTAGGAATACTTGGTCTAGAAATTCTTTTTTTTTTTTTTTTATAAGTAAGAGATAAGTATTATATATATGAATGAAATAGGCCTAGCCCATGTACACAGGACGTATACTAAAAAACACCTAAAAACATTCTATGAGCGATAAATTAAAGACAAGAAATCATGAACATTGCCCCCATGCAAAACAATAGCGGAAAGCCAAGACAATAAAGTGTGGAACAAAAAATTCTTCAACTCTGCCAAAGTGCGTTCCTTATCTTTAAAGCATCGCGCATTCCTTTCCGTCCAAATATACCACATGATGCATAATGGAATCATCTTCCACATTGCTGCCACTTGAGGACACTCTCATAGGCATAACCCAAGCAACATCAACCCTTTGAAATATCTCATCCCATAACGCCCTTATTACCTCATAGTGTAGTAAGAGATGGTCCACAGATTCTCTAATTTTTTTACACATGCAACATCAATCCATCACTATACACCCTCTCTTCCTCAAGTTATCCGTGGTCAAGATCTTTCCAAGGGCGGCACTCCAAACAAAAAAAGCTACTTTGGAGGGCACCTGAGTCCTCCAAATATTCTTCCAGGGAAATGGAGAATGATCTTCAGATGTCAAGATGTTATAATACGCCTTCACTGTACATATCTTGTGATTATTGGACCTCCACTTCAATCTCTCTCTCTGTACTATAGGAGTCCTTGTGGAATATAGTGTGCTAAAAAAATCAGCAACAATAGATAATTCCCAATCATGAAAATCCCTATTAAAAAGGATATTCCACTGATACGAACAATGAGAAAATACCCGCACATCCGCCACTAATGCCTCCTTGTTAATTGCAATACGATATAAAGCCGGAAAAACCCTTTCCAAAGCTTGATCTCCACACTACATGTCTCTCCAAAAACTGATATAATTGCCCTCACCAACTATAAAACGGATTTGATTTGCAAAACATGGCCACTCCTTCCTTATAAACTTCCATAAACCCACACCGTACCTCCCTCTCACTTCGTTGGAATACCAACCGCCCCTAGCGGCACCATATTTAGCATCAATAATTTTCTTCCGCAATGATCCCCCTCCAAGTGATATCTCCAAAGCCATTTTCCCAATAGAGCTTTATTAAAAATTCTCAAATTACACACTCCCAATCCCCCATTCACAACTGAATCACAAACTGTTTTCCATCTAACCAGATGAAATTTCTTCTCTTCCCCCATGCCTCCCCATAAGAACGCCCTAAAAAGTTTCTCCATCTTGTTCACTACCCATACAGGCATAGGGAACAAAGATAAAAAATACGTGGGAAGATTAGTGAGAGTACTCTTAATAAGAGTGAGGTGACCCCCTTTTGATAAATACATCCGTTTCTAACCAGCCAACCTTTTCTCTATCTTCTCCACCACCCCATCCCAAATAGTTCTACTCTTAAATGTAGCTCCCAACGGAAGACCCCAATATTTCATTGGGAACGAAGACACCTTACATTCCAAAAGCCTTGCTAAACTAAGGATATTAGAAACCACACCCACAGGAACCATCTCAGACTTGCTAAGGTTCACTTTAAGCCCTGGCATTGCTTCAAAACAAAGTAACAATGCTTGTAGAGTTTGGATTTGGCTATTATCTGCTTCACAAGAGGCTAAAGTATCATCTGCAAAAAGGAGGTGTGAGATGATAATGGGGCCACCAAAGCCATTGCCCACCTAGAAACCAGCTAAACCCCCCCCCCCCCAAACAGCAGCCTGCATCATCCTACTTAGAGCCTCCATCACTATAACAAATAAAAGTGGAGATAAAGGATCTCTTTGCCGCAATCTCCGTGAACTATAAAAAAAACCAGCAGGTGTGCCATTGACTAGTACTGAGAACCACGGTTGAAATGCAATGACGCATCCATGCAATCCACCTAACCCCATAGCCACACCTCTCAAGCAGGCATAAGAGGAATTCCTAGTTCACATGATCATACGCCTTTTCCATGTCAAGCTTACAAAGAACACCTGGACCTCCCTCCTGAAGTCTGTGATCTAAGCGCTCATTTGCAATGAGTACCGAATCTAGAATTTGTCTCCCCCGAATAAATGCATTTTGAGACTTGGAAATAATCTGCTCCAATACCAGGTTAAGTCGGTTAGCAAGGACCTTTGCAATAATCTTATACACGCTACTAACCATACTTATTGGGCGAAAGTCCTCAATAGTTGAAGCCCCGTGTTTTTTCGGAATGAGAGCAATGAAAGTCGCATTAAAGGATTTCTCAAATTTTTGATAAGAGTGAAATTCACTAAAAACCTGCATTAAATCTCCTTTCACAATGTCCCAACAAGTTTGAAAGAAACCCATTGAAAAAGCATACGGACCTGGCGCTTTATCCTTAACCATACCAGAGATAACCTTGTAAATCTCTTTTTCAGCAAAAGGTCTTTCCAAAACACTTGCACTCTGCGAGTCAATTGCCTCAAAAGGCAAGGCATCAAGCTTTGGCCTCCATCTGAAAAAAGGGTCTCATAGTAGTGAACTATATGGCTTTCTAGCTTAAGGGGAGAAGAAATCACCTGAGAGCCTGATTGAAGCGACTCGATAACATTATTACGCCGATGTGAATTAGCCACTTTGTGAAAGAATTTTGTGCACCTATCACCTTCTTTCAACCAAAGGGCCCTAGATTTTTGACGCCATACGATCTCCTCTAACAACAAAACCCTTTCCAAGTTTGCCATAACCATGCCCTTCCTCAATGTAACCTCCTCAGACGTATCTCCCAATAATTCTTTATCCTCTAGCTCTTGCAACTCCTCAATCAGTGTAGACTTCTGATTATCAATATGACCAAAAACTTCCAAGTTCTACTTTTTCAAGTCTTGTTTCAGCGCCTTTAACTTGCCTGCAAGAATGAAACTTGGAGTACCAATGAACTGATATGAAGACCACCAGGCACTCACCATCTCAACAAAACCATCCGTTGATAGCCAAATGTTCTCGAACTTGAAATACCAGCGACCGCTGTGAATACCTCCACAATCTAAAATGATAGGGAAGTGATCTAAGCTGACTCGAGCTAACCATTTTTGGCTTACTTCCGGATAGTGGGCTTCCCACCCAGTAGGGACAGGAATCTATCCAATCTCGACCAAACCCGCCCGTTTGACCAAGTGCACTCTCCCCCTACCAGGGGGAGGTCCATGGGCTGCAAATCAAAAATAAATTTAGAAAATTCCTCCATGGCCAAAGAATTACGATACTGCCCAGATCGTTCACTAGGAAACCGCATAGTGTTAAAATCGCCTCCCACACACCACAGCACTTCCCATAGTGAATATAAGCCCGCCAACTCCTCCCACAGCCTTCTTCTGTCCCTATCCACATTAGGACCATAGGAACTTGCAAATGCCCATTCCCAACCATCAATCACATTCTTAAATAAAGTCGCAACCGAGAAATCTCCAATACACTCCTCAACCACCTCAACTACTCTTTTATCCCACATTAGTAAAACTCCATCTGAAGCTCCCAACGAAGCCAAATAAGTCTAACCCACATACGAGCACCCCCATAAACTTCGCACAATTCTTCTATCAATGAATTGCAACTTTGTTTCTTGAAAACATACCACATCACACTTCCATATCCGCAATAATGATTTGATAGGAAGGCGTTTATTTCGATCATTGAGCCCCCGTACATTCCATGATAAAATCTTGTGCTTCATAAGAACAATAGCTTGCCCCTCCCTTTCGATCTATCCCTTCCACCATTCTCTTCCTTCACATCATAGTTAATAGAACTCGTAAGCCTTCTAAGTTCCCTATCCTGTTTCGAGGCTGATTTTGAATGGCTAGCTTCGAGTGCTATGAGAAGGGCCTTGAATTGTTCTTCATAACTTTCAAAAGAAATCCCAATAATATCTTGAATCTCCTCTACCTTCTTGAAAATCCAATTTGACGGGTAACTCCCATAATTAGAACTGGGAGGGATTGTACATAGAGGAGTCAACACAACCCCCTCCTCACCAGAGGCAAATAAAGTCAATTCTGAACCACAAATTAAATCTGGTTCTCTACTGGATTCGACCAAATTTAATTGATTCACCACTGGTAAAACACCTAATGAATTCAGTTCCTCTTCATTCCCAAACTTATTCACGTCAACAACCAACTCCAGTGGTAAAAACGAAGGCCCCTGAAGTGACAAACCACACCCTGGCGTGTCCGATTGCCTAAGAAGCACATCTGAGCCTCCAACCATGATACATGACTGGTTCTGTACCATTGACAGCCCACTCGACAACGACTGGAGAACAATACTCGAGAACCCATACTTGACTGGATCCTCTACCACCTTGCCATCCTCTATGCCGACATGTAATGACTATACAACCTCATCGTGAGGATCGACTGTAACCGACGGAAGTTTTTGTGCTGGTGTGAGGTCCGGCAAGACACTTATCGTAAGTTCCGTGTAAGGTCCGGAAGTTTCTGTGCTGGTGTGACCAACGCATGCCTGGACCAAAATAGGTAAAGCCTCACTGTGAGGATCGACTGTGACCATCGGAAGTTTCTGTGCTGGTATGAGGTCCAGCAAGACAGTTATCGGCGCTGCTAGAGGGATGATCTCTGCCTGGACCGAAATATCGGTCTGCATCCGAGACAGGCCCTACGTCTGAGTTGAGGCCTTCCAAACTTTCTGTGGGCCTAAGGCTTGGTCCCACCCAGATCCCTTCATTGGGCGCAAGTCCAGCCCATGACCCGTAACCGTGGCCTTCCCTTTCCTTGAGCCCATCACCTTCTAAGAACCGAAGTCATGGCCAAAGCCCAGGTCCATAATTTCCTTGCCCTAAACGCACTGTTTAAGGCAGAGAATATCTTCCAATAACACCCCAACTTTTTCCTCCATATTAGCCAACACCCTTAGCAGATTATCCTCATTTAGCCCCAACAACAGACTGCCATCTCCCCCACTCCTATGCATGATCTCTGTGAAGGGCACGACTGGCTCCACTGCAGGCAGTACTTTCTGCAACACCTCCCTATACAACCTTGTTCCCTCTACCTTGGACGATGGAGCACCACCATCACCCTTAATCCCCTTCGGCTTCCCTGCCTGAGGATACCATGGAACAACATCCCCTCTGTTTTTCAAACTCGAAACATAGGAAGAAGAAGAAGCCAACCCCTTTACAACTTCAATGAAGTTCCTCCACCCCTCTCCCTTCCTCCCTTCCGGTACTACTATCATACCTCTCCTCTTATTATGCCCAAACTCCGAAAGGGAGAAGAAACTGCCATTGTGGTTGCCTCCCCTCTGCACCATTAACACAACATTACCAGTTCTACGAGTTCTAAAAAACTCAGAAGAGCCCCAAGACACAGCACATTCTTTCTCCGTAAAGCCCAGCCAACCCAAAGCTTCATGATCCAAAGATATGAATTACATCGCATGACGACTACTCTCAATGATTCTCCACCACCTATCATTCTCCTTTGTAAATGCAAATAACTTCTGTTCAATAAAAACATCTCTACGTGTTCCCATCGAAACCCACCAATAACACTAACCCTGTAATCACCACTCTAACCTTCACATCAGACTGGACTACACGCTAATCACCAGCATGAAAATACGCCATTGAAAACCAACTCCAACAGCAGAAACCAAAAAACGCAAAAAGTGTACAGAGAGAAAAATTTAAGAGAGAGAAACAGCTTCCACAATCATATGTATGGTGTCAAACCACTTGGTCTAGAAATTCCACCATAGACTCTTTTAATTGTCCCTGGAATACTTTCAGATTTATTTAATTATTGACTTAATTCCCCCACCCTTGCCCCACCCCTTTTTACCAAATACTTTCTATTGTATTTTCTGATATTTTATGTAGATGACAATGTCTATTTTCTCAAACAAATGATTAAGAATTTTATCAAGCTCAAGTTATGTATACATTTTTTATGAACAAGTTTATTGCTTTCTGCGTTATCAGTTCTGCTGGGGCATCCTCACCTGCTGTTCCTACACATGTTGGCAGTATAGATGGGTCCATTCATGGCCGTGGCTCTAAAGCAGCTTCTTTATCTTGTGTTGGTTCACAACCACCATTGACTTCCTTGAGTGCAAGTGCTGGTGGTTCGGCTTTTGTATCATCAAGGCCGTCATGTAGACCATGGGAAAGAGGAGATTTACTGAGGCGTTTGGCTACCTTCAAGCCTTCAAATTGGTTGGGGAAGCCTAAGGTTTGAACCTGTTTTGGTCCATCATAGTTTATCCCTAAAGCCATTTGTGATTGATGGGTTCAGATATATGAAAACCCCAATGTTAGAGCATTGTAAAATATAAATATATCACTACATATTGATGCATTATCAAGTGACGATTATTATTGTTATTATTCTGAAACTGAATATCTCTAGATATGCCTTTATGAATCTATAAGCAATGACCCGTTATTCTATAACTTGAGAAATTTCCTTACATAGTGATAATGTAAACGATTTTATAGTCTATACAAAATGCTTTTTCTTGCAGAAGGTTTTCTGCAACGTGCTAAACTTTTATTATAGATAATGGAATGTGTGTACAAGAAAAATGTCAAAACTATGGTTAATTATAAGAGTGTTTGACTGTATGTATTCTGCCTTTGAATTTCTCATGGCATCCTTTTGGATCAGCTTTTCCAGTTTGTTACTAGAGTGATGCATCTGGATCTTCCAACAAGAATGCTACCAAGACATATTGCTTACATAGTTGAGGCTTAACATATCTTTCAGGATGATTTACAATCTACATAAATTGCTCTTTCCCTAAGCTGCTACACATTTCATGAGACTACTTAGATTGCTTGGATATCAATTCAACCTGTGGTTAAGTATGATAGAGGTAGCCTATAGAGGGGGTGATAGAGACGAAGTATGACAGTGAGTTAACTGGATGGAAATCTAATGAGTTGTTTGGGAATTATGGGGTTGGGTAACGAAAGAACATTTGAAGAAACTGGAAGGAATTTTCCAGGCACATGAAATATGAGGTGGAGGATGGATCATGGAACCAAGATCAAGTTCAAGTATGATGTCTAGTGTAGTGATCAACCTTTTAAAGGGGCCTTCATGGACCTATTCAACATTGCTAGGGAGAAGGAGGCATCAGTGGCAGACAAGCTATGCATCTCAAATGTCTCCTAATTGGAAAGTGATGTTTGTTCAAGTGGCACAAGACTAAGAGGTGGATTCCTTTACTTCTATGCTTGGTCATATTCTCTTAGAGTAAGACAGGATGGGGAAGATAGGATGCAATTGAGCATATCAAAGAGATAATGCAGAGTCCCCCACAAAAACACTACCTTTCCATGGAAGATCATTTGGAGGAGTAAAGCTCCTTGAGAGTGGCTTTCTTTGCTTGGATGGCAGCATTCTAGATCCTTACTTTGGACAACCTAAGTAAGGACACACTAAGGTGGTGTATGCGCAAGAGGAATGTAGAATCTGTGGATCATTCTCCACTCCATTATGAGGTAGCTAAAACACTGTAATATCCTGAATTTTGTATAAGAAGGTGGTGAATGAGATCCCACATTGCTCGGGAGGGAGAAGTTCAAGTTCTTTATAATGATTCCAAGGGATTTCAATTGTAAACTTGACTAGGCCTTTTGGAGTATGGATCTAGATGTGGCTTGGGCTTTCCTTGGACTGTTACAAACACTAAGGTTAGCTCTTATTGATCTCTTTGGCTTGAAGTGGGTGATGCCTAGACGAATGGGGGATCTTCTAGCATGTTGGAAAGGACGGCTTGATAAACAACATTGTAACAATTTGTGGAAAAATGATCCTGGCGTACTTGATATGGTGCGTTTGGATAGAAAGAAGTGATCAAAGTTTCAAAAATATTCAAGGACTACCAAAGACCTGAAGACCTTTTTAAATGCAATCTATCATTGGATGGGAGCCAATTTATATCCCTCTAGTTTACTTTCCAGGACTTTATTGCCCTCTTCTCTCTATCTCCCTCGCCCTCCCTCTAACATTTGGTGTATTTGTTGTATACCCCCATGTACTTCGATTATGCTTTCCTCTTTTTTTTTTTTTTTTCAATAAATATTATCTTTTTTAAAAGAGTATAAATCAATACATTGTTTCTTTGGGCAGCCGCAAAGACTATAATGGGCTGAGTTTTCATGGTTTTTGTAATTCTTCGTACCAATAGACTGGGATCTGTTTTAGAAGAATTAGAGATTTCAAGACCAAAGGACTTATTAAAAAACAAAAGATTTCAAAACCAAAGTTTAACACATCCATGGAAATCCCTTCCTGACTGAAGCCTTGCTTGCATAAATCAAGCTTTTCCATACTTTTTTCATGAGCCACTATACCTTCTAAGTTTATGGTCTGCACATGCAAAAATTTGCATTACTGCCACAAAATGTTGTTTGCTTTCAGATATAGATTCATCATTCAAGACCACTTTGAGGCATTCTCACTGTTACCTTTATGATTTGTTTCAGGTTGTCAGTTCATTGACTTGTGCTCAAAGAGGTTGGATAAACGTGGATGTGGACAAAATTGAATGTGAATCATGTGGTGTATGCTTGAGTTTTACGTTGTTACCATCTTGGACCCCTACTGAAGGTTAGCCAATTCAAGTCAATGGCTTATTCTTCCGCCTTTTTTTTAATCTTCTCACATTATTACCCGGCATTGGATGTTTCAAATGATCTTTCAAATGTTTCAAAAAACTGTATGGTGATCTTTCAAATGATTAAACCTAAGGGTAGTGTTGCAAGATATGTGGAGAAAGGTAAGTATATGAAGGGAGGACAAGTAAGAAAGGGAGGGTGGGGGAGCGGGAGTAACTTCCTAAAAACTTATGCTGTAGACCTTCATTTATTTGGAAACATGTGCCTTTTATGGAGTTGTGATTTCTCCATGGTAGCTAACTTGCACCACCAAGTAGGATACATGGATCTTTTTTCATTTGTCTCATTAATGATTTAATGCTACCTTGTTTATAGCTTATATTTTGCTGGAAGTCCCAATTATAATGATATTAAATTCCTATTTCAAGCCTATTTATCTTATTTAGACAAATTTTACTTAACGAGTCAGTAGCGATTGAACGACCTGGTCCTTGCTAATATCAAGCTTATTTTCTTCTTTCTTTCATGGTTTAAGTTCAAGATGCTGCTGAAGCATTTGCCAAACAGCTGGATGTTGTGCACAATGTCAATTGTCCTTGGAGGGGAAATAGCTGCCCAGAGAGCTTGGTGCAGTTTCCTCCAACTTCTCAGTCTGCCCTGATTGGAGGATATAAGGATAGATGTGATGGACTTGTGCAATATCAATCTCTTCCCATTGTGGCTGCATCTGCAATTGAGACAATGCGGGCCTCTCGGGGCCCACTGGTTGCTCGCTTTTTGTCAGAGGAAGTAGATATTAAACCAGAGAGTATACCAGAACTTGAAAGCTCTCGAGATGGGGCATTATGTTTATATTCTCGTGTAAGATATATTTATGTACTTGTTGGTGGCTGGTAATGCTTACCAAGTCATTTCTTTTTCCTTTTATCTGTGTGCTCATATATTTATAATTTTGTCTCTTTCCTTTGGCAGGCCCAGAAGCTTATAAGCCTCTGTGGATGGGAACCCGGATGGCTTTTAAATGTTCAAGACTGTGAAGAGCATTCTGCTCAATCAGCTAGGAACGGATATTCCGCAGGCCCTAATCAGGCCCAGCTCCATATATTGCAGGATCATGGAACAGGCAAGAAGCCACTGACTGCTGCTGATAAAAAAGAGATAGGGAAGAGTAAAGTGTTGGTTAAGGATTCTAGATGTGAGTTCAGGTCACCTTTGCTAGATTGTAGCTTATGTGGTGCTACAGTTAGGATATCAGATTTCGTATCGATTCCTCGACCTGCACGGTTCACTCCAAACAACATTGATATTCCTGATGCAAGCAAAAAAATGGGATTAACACGCGGAGTAAGTGCGGCCAGTGGAATTAGTGGCTGGGTTGCTGCTGATGATACGGAAAGAGAACACACTGAAGACCGTGATGAAGTTGCAACAACAAGTGATAGGAAAGTGCTGCCAAATACAGATGTTGATTTGAATCTTACAATGGCAGGGGCTTTACCTTTTATGCAGTTGGACAGGACAGCAATGTCGGAAAATATTCTTGATGCAGATATGGGTAGGGACCTCATGATTGGGCAGCCTTCAGGCAGTGAGGTTGGTGACCGTGCAGCTTCATATGAATCACGGGGTCCCAGCTCTCGTAAGCGGAACCTGGAGAAAGGGGGAACTTCAGATTATAGGCCACACCTGAGGATGCAGCAAGCTGATAGCATTGAAGGCACTGTCATTGATCGTGATGGTGATGAAGTCACAGATGGCCGAGAATATTCAGCTGGGCCTTCAAAACGTGCTCGTGACTCTGATTTATTTGATACATACTGTTCATCATCTCATAGAGATACATCTGGTGCTGGTCCTAGCCATTCAATGGGTTTTGAAGTATACACAGATGGCAATAGGGTTTCTTCGTTACGGCAAGGAAGTGACCAACTTATTGGGATCCAATCAGCTAGGGATTCTACTCGTGCATCATCAGTAATTGCTATGGATACTGGTTTCCATAGTGCAAATGCCGACTCTATGGAAAGTGTTGAAAATTATCCTGGAGATGTTGATGATGTTCATTTCCCCTCGTCTAGTATATATGGCAATCTGGACATGAATGATACATCTGAAATAAATCATAGTAACCAAGCTCAGCCCAGCATTGGTTTCCGGCCAGCTGCGGCCATCCCTGGGGAAATGGGTGTCAGTAGTACAAATGATGGGGAAGAACTTTTCAATGCAGAGACTGTGACTGCTCAAGCCAGGGACGGGTTTAGTTTTGGAATTAGTGGAGGAAGTGTTGGGATGTGTGCTAGTCATGAGGCTGAAATTCATGGGGCTGATGTATCTGTCCATAGAGCTAATAGTGTGGTTGGTGATGTGGAACCAAGAGCAGAAGATGCTGAAAATCAGGGCCAGACTGGGGAATCTGCTCCAGATCCTGGACTAATGGACGAGATTGTCCCTGATGAAATTAATAGGGAAGATCCCCATGGAGATAGCCAGGAAATGTTGTCTCGATCAGTTGGAAGGGCAGATAGCAGCTCAAAAATTTATGGTTCTGCTAAAACTGAATCAGTTGAAAGTGGTGAAAAGATAAGTCAAGGTGACAAGTTAGTACCTGAGAACAATGCCCACCCTTCTCTTTCTTGCAATGCTAACGTGTTTTCTGGTTGTAAAACAACGAAGAAAGAGGTTGCAAAAGCTGGTAATTCTTCTTCTACAAACAATTGCTTGTACCTAGAGTCAGATTATGCGGTTGTGTTGGTAAATTATATGGCATTATTGATTTCTTAACTACATTACCACTTTGTAACGTTAGTGGCTTTGCTTATGAAAAATGAGCCAATTATTTATCTATTTAGATTGATTAGTTATGCATGGAACTTGTGACTCTGTGAGGTTTGTGCCCTTGATCTCATCCTTGACCTTGCTTTTACAAGAGGTTACCTGATTTGAGCATAAGGTTGCAAAATGTGTGGGCACTTAATGGAACAAAGTTGTCCATTGCTAATTGTAGATTTAAGATACAATGGAATAAAGAAGGTGATGCACAAAAATTTTGTTTTGAGTCGTAGATCAGTCAACACATAGCTTGACAATGGAAAATCGAAACCAGAAGTTCATTAAGCACATTGGATTGAGGATAAACTTTGTAAATTTCTATCCAATGTCGAATTTATTTATTGAAGGTCTCTTTTGGGAGTTATTACCTTAAGAGCTCTACCTTGGACACAAACACACATCTAGGGATACACAACATATACATTTGCTGAGTCACCATTCCAGTTTTACCCTATTTGATTCTATTCTGGGTTGTCATTTAGTTGTACACTGTTGGATGTATAATATCCTAGCTCAGAAATAAAAAAAGGCTATTGAGCTTTCTATTTAACCTGTTTCATTGCCATCACTATTTCGATACCTATATACGTTTTTTTTTTATGACGAGGAATTCTGGAGACTCTGCAAATGCAACATGTCTTTACCCAAATTCCGGGTTTTGGACTAGACCGGAAAAAAAATCCAGCCCGGTTCTACATCCCTATACCCGGTTAAACCCCAGACCTGAGTAAATACATATATACAATTTTATGCACATTTAAAAAAATGATAATTTTATGCAACTTCCCCCTTGGATTACTTACAATTAGAAAGTTCATACACGTGTTGTCATAATGTAAATATTTAAATTTTTTTATTTGTGTATTTTTTTCTTACTTTTCTGTTGATGATTCATGAACACCATGTAAATTTTCAGGGCCTCCAAAAGGGGCAAGCAATTATGAGGAAGCTTTGGAATTTGATCCGATTGTCCATCACAACCAGTTCTGTCCTTGGGTGAATGGAAATGTTGCGGCTGCTGGCTGTACTGGTTCCAGCACCAATACTGATGCTTTTGCGCTTTGTGGCTGGCAGCTGACTCTTGATGCACTGGATAATTTGCGATCACTTGGAAATATTGCAATTCAGAATGTACAGTCTGAATCAGCAGCGTCATTATATAAGGTTTGTTGAGTTTAGATATTAATTTGTATTTCTTAGTTTTCTTTTTAAGCAGCTTGTGCAATATTCTCCTTTTTTCCTATGTTATGAAATGATTAGTGCTAAGCAGAAAAAAAAAAAAAATGCTAACTGCTAAGAAATGAAAGCTATTACTTCTTTTTAAGGTTTCATCAATGCTATGTTTTGGACTTGAATAAATTGGAGGTTAATCACAGATTCGAATTACTGCTAGTTATTTAAACCTAGGCAGGACTAAATAACTCGGAACAGCATGTCTGGCTGTTGCAAATAGAGAAATTCACTCTATTCAGTGTCATATTCAGTCGGCTCCCATTCAAATAATTTGAGTTCTCTGTGTCGTAGCTATGCGTTGACTTAAATGTTTTGCTCTTGCAGGGTGATCAGCGGACTCGTGATCAAAAGCTTCTTCGACACCATTCGATGAGCAGAAGTCATGGGCAACATTGAGATTCAATCCGAAGTGATTACCCATGGCTCCCTATAATGATATGTATCTTTCTCGAGTAATCTTTATTGCCTCAGTTTGATGTCGCTGTTTCTTAAGAAGAAATTAATGGTTCTTCCGTGACTATCAGTAACCCAACGATTCTGGACCTGAGTTTTATTTTCGCCCTGTACTTGATTAATGAAATGTTTATTTTTGAGGAACCTAAACCTGATGCAGCTGACACTATAATTTATAAATAAACAGTTAATTCATTTGGTCTTAGCATTTTGATGTTTTCTTTTAGTTATTGCTCTCTCTCTCTCTCTCTCTCCCCTAGAAAATAGGCTCCTCACCTGGGATTTACTTCAAAACTTCGTGAACTTGTTTCTTTTAGTTTTCTGTGTTTTTTATTTTCAAAAAAAAAAAACTGACGAGTAAAATAAAAGCGGTTCGGGGGAGAACCGTACAAGGGAAACCAAAACTTTTTTCAAAAAAAAAAAAAACTGACAAGTAAAATAAAAGCGGTTCGGGTGAGAACTGTACAAGGGAAACCAAAACGGGTGATGCTCATTCCATGTGTGAGAGATGATGAATTTTTGCTGATGTTTCCAGATAGAGAAGATAGAAGGCAGCATGAGGTAGCAGGCCGACGTATCCCTGATCTTTTTCACCCGAACAATCTCTGATATCTAATATCAACCAATCATTTTGAAGCAAGCCGACACGTGTCACCACCACGTTCAATAAAGCTAACCGGATGACATGCAAGAGGCCCCCTCTCTCGCTCACACACCCACACACAAACTCTCTTTCTCGAAGCACCATGCCAGTTGCAGGAGCAACAGCATTACATTCTTTTCTGTGCTCCTCTCCTCAGAAACCATTATCACCACCACTAAGCTGCCACCAATTAAACACCTCCTTAGCAGCAAAACCCAAAACCCCCCTCCAAAAGCATCCACTCTATACGCCAACGCATGCAAATCTCTCCCTCCAGATCAAAGAGAAGATCCTCTGCCTTGAAATTATGGGTGTTGATTCAGGTAAGGCTCTCTCCCAAAACCTCTCTCTACACACCGCTACCCTTGAATCCATCCACTCCATAATCTCCTTCCTCCAATCCAAAGGCATCCTCCAGAAGGACTTGCCCAGGATCTTTGGCATGTGCCCCAGAATTCTCACCTCTACCATCAAAACCGATCTTAACCCAGTTTTCACCTTTCTCTCTCAAGACCTTAGAGTCCCAGACCATAGCTTTAGAAGGGTCATCAACAGGTGCCCAAGGTTGCTAACTTCTAGTGTTAGAGACCAGCTCAAACCAGCTCTATTTTACCTTCAGAGACTTGGATTCAAGGACTTGGAGGCATTGGCTTACCACGATTCAGTCTTGTTGGTTTCTAGTGTAGAGAATACCCTGATTCCCAAGCTCAAGTATTTGGAGAGTTTAGGACTTTCAAGAGATGAGACTGTGGGCATGGTTTTGAGATGCCCATCTCTGTTAACTTTCAGTATCGAGAATAATTATAAGCCCAAGTATGAGTATTTTGCTGAGGTAATGGAGAAGAAGATGGAGGAATTGAAGGAGTTCCCCCAGTATTTTGCTTTCAGTTTGGAGAAGAGGATAAAGCCGAGGCACGCGCAGGTTTTGCAGAGTGGAGTGGAGGTCCCTTTGTCATTAATGCTTAAGAGCACCGATGATGAGTTCGTTGAGTTGATTACACAAGGGGGTCGGATGAGTATGGCAGAGGCACCTTTGTCCCCCTGATTTATCTCTCTTTTTGAGAGTGGGAAAGTCTTTACATTTTCACCTTAAATAAAACGATCGATCGAGGGCCAAGAAATTTTTATCAATGTATATTCCGATTTTTTGTTCTACATTGAAGCCACAGCACTATAAATTGTTGCAGAGTCTTTTTATATCAAGGGTTAAAAGCGAGTGAATTGCAGAAGCTGTTGTAAGTTGTCGAGTGTAAATTTGGTTGTTCATTTTATATACATTGAAGAAACAGCACTGTACATTGTTTTATTTCCTATATTAGAACTTTCATTTTCGTAGGTTTCAGGAACAAAACAGGTTTTATTAATGATAATTTTGGATGAGAATTGTGGACATCCTTATAATTTCTAGAATGATATAATTCAAATTAATTAAAGTTTTTAGCTCAACCAATTAAAAATATGAATATATATATATCTAAAAGTTACCTAGGTTTTTTTTTATAAGCTATAAGTCTATAAAAGGATAGGAGGGGTAACCGGAAGTGGATATTTCTATTGTATATCTAGTACGGAACTCATTGTGAATAATTCTAATACGGAACTATTATGAAATAATTCAGAAATGCACTCCAGTTTGATATGTTCTTATATTTCATCGCCTGATGAAATGCCTTGGGAATCAAAAAAAGATTATTGATTGCACAATTGCATTAAGTTTTATCCAATTTCGAGATAGCAATAAGAATTATTCAATTCGAAAACAAATAGATACAGATATTATTCATACGGCCAAGCAGTCATACACTATAATCTCCGTATACCATGCCTATCACTTTTCAAACAAAATCATCACAATTCACACACACGAGTGTGTGTCTCTGTGTGTGTGTGTGTGTATATATATATATTATAGGTAATGAAGAAGTTTTATTTATAGAAGTGGGTGAACTCAAGTACATAAGAAGTATACAGGAGACTAACCTAATTAAAGTTTACAAGCAAAATGAGGAAATCATGGACATTCAGCCAATTACAAACAATGGCCCCTGTCCAAAAAAACAATGACTTAAAAAAGAAAACAATGATTGTTCTCTTGCGATCTTTGAAACTTCTCTCATTTTTCTCTCACCAAATACACAAATACATACATATAGGAACCACTCTCCACATTGCTGACACTTATGAGTTACCTTGGAGGCATCTCCGCCTTGCAAGGAAATCCACAAATCTAATAGGCATGACCCATGACAATCCAATTCTCGTGAAAAAAAAAAGCATCCTACATAGACCTGGCCACCTCGCAATGTAAAAATAAATGATCTACTAATTTGCCCTTTTTTTACACATACAACACTAGTCTGATACAATTATCCGGTATTTCCTTAAATTATTTATGGTGAAGATCTTGTCCAATAAAGCTGTCTATACGAAAAAAGCTATTTTTGAAGGAGCTTTCGTCTGCCATATACTCTTCCATGGGAACATAGTCATTCCAGAGCTCCTTAGAACCTGGTAAAACAATCATACAATGAATTTACCTTTCTTGCGGGGCTCCAATTCATCTTATCTATGGTACCCTCGGTTGTTTTTATTGAATACAATGCTACATAGAACTCTGTGAACTCCCAATTTTGGGTTGTCCTTATGAAATCTACATTCTATTGAGGGGAGCCCCTAGAAAAGACCAAGATATTGGCTATCGCTACATGCTTATCTCGGGCGAGCTAAAAAATGGTAGGAAATGTGTCTTGGAGGCTTTGTTCACCACACCATTTGCCATACCAAAATTTGACATGGGAGTCATCACCTATCATAATATGTTCATGTTTATGGAAGATCTCCCAATGTCTTCTAATGTATTTCTACAAACCTACCTCATATGGGCCGCATACCTCATTCAAGCACCACCCTCCCCAAGCCTCTCTAAATTGTGAATCTATAATGGACTTCCATTGGGCCTCTTTTTGTGTTGGTACCTCCACAATTATTTATCCAACAAGGCTTGGTTGAATTTCATCAGATTATGAATCCCCAAAATTTGGAGTACATATTATAACGCCAGTCCTTGGGGTGGACTTTTTTGAAAATATTTTAGAAAATACGACTAGAATTACCATTCGATTTAAAACCTTTTACAGTCCTTCTCAGGGTGTAAGACTCTACGTTATAAAATAAAAAGTGCTTTTATAATAAAAGGGTTTTGGAGTGGGAAATAAAATTCTTTAAAATAAAAAGACATTTTCGTACGTTTAAAACCTTCATGCCTAGACTTTCGTGCTCTTTCCCTTTGGCTGTGTTCCTCCTGGGCGTGCTGCCCATTTAGTTTCCTGTGGGGGGAGGGGCACACATAAAAACTAAAATGAGTCGAATACTCAGTAAGCGTTACTTCATACCGTTAAAATATAGCAACGTAGGTTTTCAGTCATGCATTCATCATTCCATACATACTATACGTACATGCATACATGCTCTCATTTGGAAACATCACTGACGGGATTTCTCCCGTCAGTGCCTTCATTTCTTAAAGAATGCCGTGCATTCATACATACATTTCTTTTCTTTTCACTTTCATAGGCCGGTGCACGTCGTTACGCCCCATGTGCTAGGGTTAGCGGCTTTTTGGGCAGATGGATTAGCCCGTGGCCAAGGGTTGGAATCCTTTTCCGTTAGGGTGCAGCATTAGGTGCACTACCAAATACTACTGCCCGGCATTGCAATCTGCCCATTCATTCATTGGGTACCCCTTTCCTTTCATTCATATGGCTGTTACGTAGTTTCATACATTCATTTATGCCACATGCCATTCATTTCATTTATGTCAGCTCTAAAGAACTGAGGCTTTCATTCATTCATTTGCATAGGCATGGGCATTCATTCTTTTCTTTTCTTTCATTTCATGCTTTCATGAAAAAATATCTTTTCATGAGAAAACATTCTTTTCGTTTAAAAGCATGGCTTAAACGTCATCTTTCATGGCATCGTTTAAAACATTAGTTCGTAGGGGCATCTTAACATCAGTTCTCAAGGATTAGTTTTAAAACACTTTCTTCGCATCGCTTAAAGCATCATTCTGAAGCTCGGGGCACGGGCCTCAAAGCTTCATTTCTTTTCTTTAGAAAATACGTACAATAGTTACATCGTATAGTCATCCATTTACATGCATACAATTAATACTTTTGGATGCGTAAAAAGGGGCTTTCATAGAGGGGCCGTACATATGTATACTTCAATACTTAGCATGCTTTTCTTTAAAAATATCTTTACTGTCATTTTCGTAAAGCATCTTTCATGGAAAATAGTTCTCTTTTTTTTTGTTATACTTTAGAAAAACTCTAGAAGAGCATGAACGTAACACTTACCTGGACTCCATGCTACTTTCATACCATGCAATCCATTCATGCGCGTGTCAGATGGCAACCTACATGCATACATAACCTTAACGTTATTTCCTATCTAGTGCATAAATAGTTGAACTAGAAATAGAACTATGCTTTACTCAGAACACTCTCCTTCTATCTCGTGCTCTTTCACGTTCCTTACTATGATAAAACCCTTGGAGACCCATTACGGTTTCTACTTCTTTCAACCTTACGTTCTACCTCGAGTGCTTACTCGCTAAGGCGAATCTATGATTCCCCTTAGGATTAAGACACTAGCACCTCTGTCTTGTTCTTCTCATTTACCACTTTCAGACGCATGACTTAGACTAAGTTATGCATCCCATTCTTAGACAGTACTCTCATCATTACCCTCCTCTATCTTAGCTTACTCTACTTCTCATGATCATCCATACTCGTTACACAGCTCCAAGCCACTCTGAGGCTTGAGCACCGTGTAACTATACTTAGGACAGATCACCCATTACATATGGTGAATCCGTCCAGCACGTGCACTAACCAGATAACACATGTACCTTACTCCTTTATCACCTAAGACCATTATTTAATACATTGGTCACGGACTCGTATGGCGAATGCTATACTCCGTTACCAACTTTCTCATGACCCGGCTAGCACGACCTTTCATGCTAGTCGTACCTCATGATAGTTCATCCCAACACTTAGCACGATGGGATTCTGTCCATGAACACACTTTACGTCATGCCACATAGCTCGAGACTAAATCCTAAGCTATACCGTGACCCTGTCACATCACCTCACATGCATCCTAACCCATCACAGTATAGCTTCATGATTGACCACGTCACTTCATGACGTTGCCCAATCATGCTTCCGCTGCACTGCTCTGATACTTCTTTGCCACTTAGTACGTACTCCTGGCCATAAGCCGACTACACGGCGACGCTCATCGCCGTAGACTACAGGCCATACTTCACAACACATGCCACAACACCTTTATGTCACGTCATATAGCTCGAGACCATTCCCAAGCTATATCGTGACTTTGTCACGTCTTCTGACATTCCGCTATGTCACCTTTACGTCAATCTCCAACTCGTCACTAGTACGGTTCCTTACGTACTCCCGTCACATCATGACACCTCATCACGTTCCTGCTACATCACTCTTACGCTAACTCTTCACCCATTGCAAGCACGACCTCTTAATCGACCACGTCACTTAGTGACGTTGCCCAGTTATGCTTTTGCTGCACTACTCTGATACCTTCTAACCACTTCGCACTTACTTCTAGTCATAAGCCAGTCACATGGCGACACTCATCGCCTTGGACTACGAGCCGTATCACACACTTCGGGACACAGTTCCACAGTTCTCGACACCATACATCAAGCCCTTTGCCCATAAACTACGCAATCACCATACGGTGTGTCGCTGCACCTCATGGAGTACACTCCTCACGTCCTCTTTTCACGGACTATGACACATCATCACTATAGCACTTACGCCATATGGTGCGTCACTCCATTACAATGGAGTACACTCCACGTATACTCCTTTCACGGAACTACGCTACGTCACCGCTATGGTATACAAGTCATACGGTGTATCGCTCCACTACATGGAGTATACTCCTCGTATACTCCATTCACGACGCTCCGCCATGTCACTAATACGGTACACATGCCGTACTATGCATCGTTTCCCAACATGGAGTACACTCCACGTGTACTCCATCCACAATATTACGCCACGTCACCGCTATGGCATACACCCCATATGGTGCACCATCTCATCACATGGAGTACACTACTCGCGTACTTCATTCACGACACTACACCACGTCACCGCTATGGTACACACATCATACGGGGCCTCGTCTCACTACACAGAGTAAACTTCACGTGTACTCCTTTTACGTGCACTACGCCACGCTACTACTACTGCACATACACTACTACCACACTTCACAACACAGTCCACAACACTACACAGCACACTTCCTAACTACGCCCAACACTTCACCATAGCACGTCACATAATCACTACACAGCGAACCCTATAATATTAGCAGCACAGTCCACAACCTAATTAACTAGCTAGCATCTAACATCTATTTAATAATATAATAGCCAAGTTTTAATGGCTGACATGTCATTACTTCCGCACAACTCGGCTGGAGTGTTTCAACTTCCAACCAGATTGCATAACTTCCAACCAGATTGCATAGCTTCTGCAATATTTTGCTTATGTGTGTAAATTTCCAGTCGGTTTGCAAAGTTCCAAACCGTGCAAATCTCATTGGCTGCCTTTCAAACCGTGCAATGATTTAATGCATCCAAATCTCATTGGCTGGATGGATTAAATGGATAATTTAATTAATAAGTTAATTAGTGTGCCTATAATAACATCATATGTATGTCTAATACAATTCATTAATAATATATATATTAATATTTCAACCTCAATTAATTCATTAACATTAACCGACAATAGATGTGAAGGAAAAATAAATAAATAAATAAACCCATAATATTCAACTGCCACAATTTCCAAACGCCTCAATCCCCACGAGAAATGTAAAACTGCCAAGGATACCAATAGCCACCGAAATAAGTGCACCAATTTTCTACTTTTGTCAAAGAAACCGCAACGAAACTGTATTGATTGTTTTCCTCTCTTGCACTTTCTTCTTTGCTCTCTCTCTCAAATAAACTGAGGCCACTGTACTTTCTGCACTGTACTTTCTGCATTCAATTTCTTATCTGGTGTGGAGTTCCTGAAGTTGAAAAGAAAATAAAACAGGTTAGCCCAATTGTATTTTCTGTGTTTATGGTATATATAGTATATCTATCTCTTTTGTGTGTTTGTTCATAGTCCTAAGAAATAAAGTGTTTGATACAATAAATTCTGGAATATATCTGCGTTTGGTGGTTGAAAAATAGTGAAACCATCAATCTAAAACAAAATAAACATTGTTGAAACATAAACAAACAAAATAGTGTACTTATCTAAGATAATGTTTGTCTTCATTTGTTCTTTCTTTAGATTGCTTTCCCACATCAGTTTTCAAAAATCTCAACCAAAAAATTCATCAGTTTCCACATCAGGTCTATAACACCATGTCTATAAAACAATTACTAATTTTAAAACAGAAAAAAAAAACCATAAATAGCAGGCACAAACCAAAACCAAACAAAAGATACTTAAATTACTTCACGGCTGCTGTGACAGGGTCAAGCAAACACCAAAATGCAATTCCTTCGACCTTCAACATATATACCTATAATTCGAAAACAGAAAAGAATAAAACTTATAATTCAGAAAATGAATCTAGTAATGAATATAAACATCCAAGAAACCAAAACAACTGCTAGATTTATGAGTTATATTCACAACTATCTACCAAACCGACCATGAAGGCGCTACTAAGGATCTAATGCATTCTCACAAGAAATATATTTGATATCTGGAAAACAAAAATTACAAGACGAGGCAATATTAGGTAATTACATAATATTGCATATAATCTATCTGGATTTTGTTGTGTAGGAACCCCATCAAAACATAAAAACAAAGCTACTGTGACTTTACAAATTTAATATATGACATTATGAATCTATCCAAATGCACAATTTAATCAACCAAAAAATTCATCAGTTTCCAAATCAGGTCTATAACACCATGTCTATAGAACAATTACTAATTTTAAAAAAGAAAAAAGGCATAAATAGCATGCACAATATAGGATCATTTACCGATCCCTTATACTCAATTTGTGAATCAAGTAACCCAAACAGAGGAATGGAGCTATAAATTTTTGCTACCTTGGTAATTACCAATTTAATTGAATTGCAATTAAATCATGCTGCTGCTACATGCCAAATTGATGAAGATACATGTAGATGACAAAAATAACTACATAAAACAGACTCTATTAAGAACATATGTTGATTCCAAAAAATTAATCAGTTTCCACATCAGGTCTATAACACCATGTCTATAGAACAATTACTAATTTTAAAACAGAAAAAAAAAACCATAAATAGCAGGCACAAACCAAAACCAAACAAAAGATACTTAAATTACTTCACGGCTGTTGTGACAGGGTCAGGCAAACACCAAAATGCAATTCCTTCGACCTTCAACATATATACCTATAATTCGAAAACAAAAAAGAATAAAACTTATATTTCAGAAAATGAATCTAACAATGAATATAAACATCCAAGAAACCAAAACAACTGCTAGATTTATGAGTTATATTCACAACTATCTACCAAATCGACCATGAAGGCGCTACTAAGGATCTAATGCATTCTCACAAGAAATATATTTGATATCTGGAAAACAAAAATTACAAGACAAGGCAATATTAGGTAATTACATACTTTGGATTGCTTTCCATACAGTCATAGATCCCACACAAAATATATCAGAAGAATATCTACAAGAATAGATGATGTTTTGGTTGTTTGGAAATTATGGGTCAAGGAAATGTTATTTTGGGTCTTAGGAAAGCAAGTGATTGTGAGTCTGTGATCATAATACTAACATTGAGCATAGACCTGAATTTTCTTCCCTTTTAACGTTTAGTGAAATCTTGCAAGAAAAAGTTAGCCATATATTTATGGCGATGAGAAAATGGTACTCGAGGTAGGTTGCTAGATTCATCAAATATCAAAACTAGAGAGTTAAAGGCCACTAAGTGTGTCAAATAGGATATATGGTAAATTTAATTAATATAAGAGATCCCTAACATAACACACTACCCAAACCTACCCACACACGAATAATGTATTACACAGAGATCAAAACCAACAACAAAAATTACTAATAATATTTATATGAATATGAATTCTTCAAACTATTGCAAGACAAAAAGACCAAAAATTATCTAACCTTAAAAATTAATCTGCCTCCCATGGTCCATGTTCGTTGGCGCAAATAGGCTCCAAAGCTGATCATAGGAGACGAAACCCTAGCTCTCCGAAGAGTATGGAGAATTGGTCAATTAAGAGATAATGAAGAGGTAAAGGCTCGGGAAGATGATGAAGTCATTTGGGGAAGTTGGGGATCGAAGAGAACCCTAGGCAATGAAGGTATGGGCTTAAGTGTTACGCGACAGGGGACAAGGCCTCGGGGGATTAGTGGCGTAGTTAGAATGGGCAAAAACCAAGGTTAAAAATATCGAACCATCAGATCTCACTACAATGAATAGAATATTAAGCCCAGAAAATTTTGTGAAGATTAACACCTTTTCTAGCTTGAAGAAGGTTCTGGCCAGTAGATTAGTAAATTCAAAGATATTATCTGCAATGAAACACCCATGAAAAAAAAAAAGTTAGAAAACAAAGAAATAGGAAGATTAAAGTGTTTCAGAAAGACATACGTATTCGAGAGACTAAAAGCACCTGAAATGAAAGTGGAAGGAGAAGAAGAAGAAACCGAGAGACCCATCAAAAAGAAGGAGAAGAAAATCGCTAAGTAGAAGCACAAGAAGCATTTCGACGCCATTCTTTCTTGGGTTTTCTTTGCGCATGAAGAGAAGTAGAGAACCCTAGGCAATTAAGTATGGGCTTAAGTGGGTTGGAAGGGAATAAAATAAGAAGCGGGCTGCTGAAGATAATATGAGTTGGACGTTGGCTAAAGAGCAAATGCAATATGGGCCCCGTTTGATAAGGAAGTAATTAAAAAAATTTGAAAGAAATAAAGAATACCAAATAATATATTAAATAATAATAAAGTAATTATAAGTAATCGACAATTTTCTTATCTACTATATATGTTAAAGTGTGATTAATAATAATGGCTAATGGTTTTATTTATTGCTAAGAGATGAGCTCAATTTTTTCTATTCAGTTTGTTTGTGATTTGATTAATTTGTTTATATTAAATTAAACTAATGATCTTTATCTGATGCATTTATGTTCACTTCTAATATTTAGCTAATTTGTTTCATGGTGATGGTTCTGATGCATTTATACGTGACTTAATTAATTTGCTTATATTAATTTAAACGATTGATCTTTATCTGATGCATTTATATTCACTTTTGATCTTTAGTTATTTTGTTATTTATTTGGAATAGTTTGTTTCATGGTAACCATTATCATGTATTTATTCATGATTTAATTAATTTGCTTATGTTAAGTTAAACTATTCATCTTTATCTGATGCATTTATGTTCATTTTCTCATTTGTGATCATTTATATTCTTCAAAAAAATTAAAAATGGAAAATGCTAGACTAGCACGTAGTAGAAGACGAATGATTATTAATAATAAAAGAAGTAGAGCAAGAATGCATCGTGATGATGAACAAAGTAGTGACAGTATAAATGATGGCATAATTGTGCGATGTAGAAGACGAATGATAATAGATGATATAGGAAGTGGAGCAATTCTGTGTGATGATGGTGAACGAAGCAAAGATATTCTCATGTATTTATTTGTGATATAAATAATTTGCTTATGTTTAGTTAAACTATTGATTATTGTGGTGCAATATACTGTATTTCTTAGATATACATTTGAATTTTAAGATATATTCGGTATATGTTTTCTTCTCAGGATATGGGAAAGCGAAAAAACAAACCCAATCTAGAAAAAAATGAAAAAACTTTAAAGAGACAGATTCTGAGTTTATCAACAACAGTTGCACTATATAATTATCACCGATCCTTTCAACATCCCGATGATAAACCATTGACAGCTACCTGAATGGAATCCATTATACTGGAAATGTGAAAAGTCTGATAAAGAATTTCGAACATGAAAAAAGATACTGGAGAAAGTATTCTAAGAGACAAAATTGTTCATTCTATACAATCTCAGAGGAAAATTCGGATGAAGACAGTAATGACATAGACAACCAAAGCACCCTTTTACCAAGGATCGAAGAAGTTGGTTATACCAAAAAAGGTGGTCAAAATGGTGGCATCTACACAAAACATTACGTTGACTATGATGGGTGCGACACTAAACGACGTTCTATTTTTCTAATGCCTTTAAATAACCATCAAAGTGGTACTACATTTACATCATCAAAGAATCCTCAATATGGCACCGCATCTCACTCTACACGGTTTAATTCGTGCATCAAGACCAAAGCAAGAATGCATGTTATACCACCTACTTAGCGTTTTGACTTTAACATACCCAGTGATGACAGTCCAACTCCAAAATAAAAGCAGTGGTTGATCCTGATCCAAGCTACCGATCCAGTTAGTCAGCAATACACAAGATGGTTTTAAGGCTTGGAATGATTTTGAGGAATGGAGCCGTGATTGGTAGATTAGTAAAGGCATACGATATTTATTTTTCGACTAAAACTATATATCTTTTAATTTTATGTTTGTTAGCAATTTTCTGATAATAATTTATTTGATGAATATGTAATGGATTAATGTATTACCTTTTATTATAATTACTTGCAATGACTCTACTATACACGGTTGAAATGTATAGTGTAAGTGAAGACATTTAATAAAAAGTTGGTGCGATTTTATTTTTCTATCCCATTTAAAAAAAAAAAACATGCCATAATTTCTGGTCACTTGGCCACCATCTCAATTTTCATTCTTTTGTATTTGTCAAGCATGTGGATTGTGTGACGTAGAAGACGAAGGATATATAATGGATGATATAGAAAGTGCAGTAACAATGTGTATTGACAGTGAACAAAGCAAAGATAGTACAACAAACGAATATCTAAATTTATATCTATAAAATCCAGTATGAATAACGGTCCGAGCATTGCGCGGGTTATAGACTCGTTTAATATAAATAGTGAGAGATAGAGAGTTATACCATTGACGGGATAACCCGTGCATTGCTCGTTAGCCGTTACAGCGATAACGTCGAAAGGAACATATAGGGTGGCTACACCGCGTACAGTGGCTGTTTAAGTGTTTGGGTAGCTAGGTGTGGTCTTGGAAGGGCCTAACGTGGCCTTGATGATGCTAAAAAGGAACGTATCGTGGCGGATCTTGTCGTGTACAGTGGCAGTCATTCACGCACAGTGACTGTCCATCACTTACAGTGATCAACCCACCACGTAAAGTGGTGGTTTAAACTTAGGGCTAGGCTAAGGGAACTGCCGGAGGAGCCGTGGAGGCTCAGTGGTGGTCGGCACGGTGGTCCGTGGTGGTGGAAGAGGGCTGGCCGTGCACTGAGGGGGAGAAATGCCGTGGGAGAGTGAGAGAGAGTGTGGGGCCATGAGTGGCGGCGTACGGCGGTGGGGGAGGCTAAACCCGTGCGGTGTCCGTGGGAACACCGGGAGGTGGAGGAAGGGGCTACCGGTCATGGGTTCATGGGAGGAGGAAGGGGGAGACCTGAGGAGTCTTGTAGTGGTGTCCGATGGCCAAGGTGGCCGCGCACGGCGGCGCTAGGAGGCTGCACAGTGAACCCGTGCATGGGTTTGCTGTGCTCGTGCATGGTGGAGGGAGGGGCTGAGGCCGCTGGAGGGGACCGGTCGGTGGCAGGGGAGGCTGCCGTGGGAGTGGTGGCGCCGTAGAACGGCGCACGGCGGCGCTGGAAGCACCAAGCCCGTTCGGGCTTGCACCATCAAGGGAGGAGGAGGAGACAGCATGAGGGGGTGATACTGGTGCTGGGAGACTCACCGGAGGGAGAGGAGGCCGGTGGTGTGGGCGGTGAGGCACGCCGGCGCACGACGGCGCCGAGTTGGGTAGTGGAGCGTTCGGGCGAGAGAGAGAGGGGGTTGCGTACGCTGCAAGCCGAGAGGGAGGAGAGAGAAATGGGAGGGAAAAGTGAGGGAGAAGAGAGAGAGCTGGGGTTTTATACTAAAATCCAACTTCTGGGGTCTATAAAATGGTCTATAATGACCCTTAACTATTGATTTGAAAACACATAAATATTTATTTAATTAAAAGCATTGAGAGGAATAAAGCTAGAATATTATTTGAAATAATATTCCTTCATCAGTCTTATTTAAAATATTTAAAAGAGTAAAACTGTTAAATTAATTAAAAATTCCATCATTATTTAGATCACATAATATTTTAAATAACTGGAATCATTTATATAAAATGATTCCCACAATTATAATATTTTTGGAGCTCTTCAAAGATTTTATAATTGGGTTATTTAAAATATTCTTTAGTTAAATAATATTAGGAATCTTCCATTTAAAATACATAACTTTAAAACACAAAGATAACTTTTAGAAATCACGTAGTATCTTTAAAAACATGCCATCGGGATCTGGCACGCATAACGGGGCTCTTAGACACTAGAGGGGAGGAGCTGACAGGCTATCACATCTTACGTAATTGTTTACGTCAGAAGAAGGAAAGAAGGAGCAGGGTGTTACACATATAGATGACCGATTAATCAAGTGAAATTTGAACTCGTCCCTCAATCCACTCCACAAGAAGTCTTGTTGTAGCTTCTCAATATAGTTGGTATCTTTTGTGGGGATCTAGAGAAGGACATAAAATAAGTGGGTAGGTTAGAGAGAGTGCTTTTAATCGAAGTGAGCCTACCACCTTTAGAAAATACAACATTTTCTAAGTAGTCAATCTGCGCTCCACCTTATCAACCATGCCATTCCAATCCTCATTGATTTAAAGGGAACACCCAATAGTAAGCCAAGGTACTTTAGATGTAGAGATGATATCTTACATCCAAAGAGAGAGGCTAAAGTTTTCACTTCAGGGACAACCCCTGCCAACACCAATGCAGACTTTGAGAGATTAACTCTCAACCCCGAGACAACTTCAAAACAAAGAAGTAGAGTCCTCAAAAATTGAATATGCCCAAGATTTGCTCCACAAAAGATGAGAGTATCGTCAACAAAAAGCAAGTGAGAAATATCAATGGAGTCATAATTACCATTCACCCACCGAGAAACCATAGAGAAAACCACATTCCATAAGGCCTACAATCATCTTACTGAGAGCTTCCATGATGAATTAAAAAAGTAAAAGAGAGAGCGGGCCCCCTTGTCTCAAACCACAGGAGGAGTCGAAGAAAACCACCGGTTAACCATTCACCAATATAGAGAATTGAACTGTAGAGATGCAAAATTCTACTCATTTAGCTATTTCTCCCCAAAGCCACATCTTGCAAGTAAATAAAGTAGGAACTTCTAGTTGGCATGATCATAGGTTTTTTCTATATTTAATTTGCAAAGTAACCTAGGTTCTCTAGATTTGAGTCGTCCATTCAAAACTTCATTTGCAACTAAGAGATAATCTAGGATTTGTCGACCTTTGACAAATGCATTTTACAGTTTTGAAATTAACTTTTTTATCACCATACTCAATCGATTCGCTAACATTTTAGACAAAATCTTATAAATCCCATTCGCAAGGCTAATGGCCGACAATCTCTAGCATCTACAAACCTCATCTTCTTGGGAATGAGAGTTAAGAAAGTAACATTAATATATTTTTTCAAATTTGGCATTAGTATGAAAATCTTGAAAGACCCGCATAAGGTCACCCTTGATCACTTCCCAATAAGCTTGGGAGAAACCCAAGGTAAAATTATCAGGGCTTGGAGCCTTGTCACTAGCCATGCCATGGATTAGCTGACACACTTCATCTTCTTCGAAAGACATTTCTAGCCACCTTGCGCACTACTGATCTAATGCTACAAAAGTTATACCATATACTTTAGGTCGCTAGGTATACTATTTAGATAGGATGTGTTGGTAATACTATGCGATGTGGTTCTTGATGACTAGTTAATTTGAGGACACTCCATCATCTATCATTAACCATCAATATCGTTGTTCCTCCTATGAGAATTAGCCACCATACGGAAGAACTTCATGTACATGTCTCACTCTATGAGCCATAGCACCCTTGATTTTTATGCCAAGAGATCTCTTCCATCAATGTTACTATTTCAAGTTCTGTGTCTACTTGACTCTTGCGAGTTCTCTCGAATTCATAGAGAGTTCTTACATCCTCCTCACCCTCCAAACCCTATAGCTCTTCCAAAAGAAAATGCCTATTTTGAATTACATTGCCAAAAACTTGCTTGTTCCATTGCTTCAGATAAATTTTCAGCATTTTTAATTTTCTTGCCATTATGAAACGTGGAAAGCCTTGGAAATTGTAAGAAAAACACCACTACTTGACCCTGTCTACAAAACCATCAGATTTAAGCCATATATTTTCAAATTTAAAATATCTTCTACTCCCTTGGATACCTCCACAATCTAAGATGACGGGAAAGTGATCAAAGCATAACCTGGGTAATCTTTTTTAAGTTACATTCAGAAAATGTAACTCCCGGTTTGGAGCCAATAAAAACCTATCAATCCTCGACCAAGATGAGATTTCTCAGTTGTTGGACCAAATAAACATACCTCCAATTAATGGAATGACCATGACCTACTGTTCTGAAATGAAATAAGAAAACTCTCTTGTGGCAGGAGTGATGTGGGACACACCCGATCTTTCACTCAAGAAGTGAGTAACATTGAAGTTACCCCCCATATACAATTTGGTAACTCTCACCAACTTAGAAGTCCCATCAACTCTTCCTACAATAGCCTTTTCTCTGAGTCAATATTAGGGCCATAAACTCCAACAAATGCCCATTGAAAACCGTCTTCTAAATTCGTAAAAGAACAAGTCACAGTGAAATCACTCACACATTCCTCCACCCTTTCCACTACCCTTTTATCAAACATAATTAGGATGCCATCATATGCTCCTTTAGATGGCAAGTACAACCACCCTATATATTGCTCTCTCCATAAATTTTGGACTAGTTGTCTTGTGATGAATTCCAAATTGGTCTATTGTAAGCAAATAATATTCTTCTTCCATTGTTGAAGTAAGTTTATGACTTGGAGTCGTTTACTATGTCCATTCAGCACCTTACATTCCATGAGATCATTTTTGGCTTCATAAAGCAACCATCTTACCCCTCCCCTTGAGATGCCCCAGTTAGAGCTCTTCTCCCCACCATCATCATTCATTGCCCACATAAGCCTCTTGAGTTTTCTTTCTCATTTTTTAGTCGAACTAAAAGAGGAATAAGATTTGGATTGTACATACCTAGCCTTTATGGTTGTAAGTAATGTCATAAATTCATCTTCAAAGCCTTTGCATGTAATCTCTACACAATGCTTAATCTCCATAGCTTTTTGAATAACCCAATCTGACACACTAGGATGAAAGGAATTCAGAGGAATGGGTTCTTCCACCTCACAGATGACCTGCCCCTCCTTGTATCCTCCATACCTTCAACCCCCATCTTTGGCAGCAATTACATCTCCTTCCCTATTAGACTCAAATAAAACTAGTGTTCCTTCTATTTCAACCTCCCCCTCGTATGCAAGATCTCACCGACTAATTTCGCACTCTCAATTTACAAATTAAAACTTCTACTATCTTTCAAACAAATCATGCCCTTATCTAGTTTACAAATTAGCTTCTATCATCTTTCAAACCAATCAAGACCCAAGCTTGCAACTCACTTTTTGCTGGGTACACGTAGGATAGACCTCCACCCCCTCTTTTTGGTATATCATAACAAACATCCTTCTCTATAGTTGTGGTACACTCCCCTGCTATGCACCCTTTTTGGTTCTTATCTTTTTTTTTTGTAATGCCAAGGTACTACCACCAAGTGCTCCTGCCCTTTTCCCTGCACCTCCCAATGTTGCCTCTGCATATGACTTGGCCTGCTCCCTATCTCCTTTCCCTTGTTCACCGCTCTGTCTAGGCATGGAGCCAATGCTGGAGCCTTATTTGTCGAAATATGCATGGACAAGACATGCTTTTATCTCCATAGAAATGCTTCTTCAACCTTTTCCTTCTGGGAACACCAAAAGACCTCTACACCCACTGTCACCATAGTCTGTTACTTCCAAGAAATGCCCAAAAATGTTAGAATGCCTATGACCAAATAAAGCCTTGGTCCCATTGCGATATGTCGTGTAAAAGCAGGGCCGGCTCTTCCCTTAGGCGACTTAGGCAATTGCCTAAGGCCCCTAATGGAAGAAAGCCCNCCAAATAAACATACCTCCAATTAATGGAATGACCATGACCTACTGTTCTGAAATGAAATAAGAAAACTCTCTTGTGGCAGGAGTGATGTGGGACACACCCGATCTTTCACTCAAGAAGTGAGTAACATTGAAGTTACCCCCCATATACAATTTGGTAACTCTCACCAACTTAGAAGTCCCATCAACTCTTCCTACAATAGCCTTTTCTCTGAGTCAATATTAGGGCCATAAACTCCAACAAATGCCCATTGAAAACCGTCTTCTAAATTCGTAAAAGAACAAGTCACAGTGAAATCACTCACACATTCCTCCACCCTTTCCACTACCCTTTTATCAAACATAATTAGGATGCCATCATATGCTCCTTTAGATGGCAAGTACAACCACCCTATATATTGCTCTCTCCATAAATTTTGGACTAGTTGTCTTGTGATGAATTCCAAATTGGTCTATTGTAAGCAAATAATATTCTTCTTCCATTGTTGAAGTAAGTTTATGACTTGGAGTCGTTTACTATGTCCATTCAGCACCTTACATTCCATGAGATTATTTTTGGCTTCATAAAGCAACCATCTTACCCCTCCCCTTGAGATGCCCCAGTTAGAGCTCTTCTCCCCACCATCATCATTCATTGCCCACATAAGCCTCTTGAGTTTTCTTTCTCATTTTTTAGTCGAACTAAAAGAGGAATAAGATTTGGATTGTACATACCTAGCCTTTATGGTTGTAAGTAATGTCATAAATTCATCTTCAAAGCCTTTGCATGTAATCTCTACACAATGCTTAATCTCCATAGCTTTTTGAATAACCCAATCTGACACACTAGGATGAAAGGAATTCAGAGGAATGGGTTCTTCCACCTCACAGATGACCTGCCCCTCCTTGTATCCTCCATACCTTCAACCCCCATCTTTGGCAGCAATTACATCTCCTTCCCTATTAGACTCAAATAAAACTAGTGTTCCTTCTATTTCAACCTCCCCCTCGTATGCAAGATCTCACCGACTAATTTCGCACTCTCAATTTACAAATTAAAACTTCTACTATCTTTCAAACAAATCATGCCCTTATCTAGTTTACAAATTAGCTTCTATCATCTTTCAAACCAATCAAGACCCAAGCTTGCAACTCACTTTTTGCTGGGTACACGTAGGATAGACCTCCACCCCCTCTTTTTGGTATATCATAACAAACATCCTTCTCTATAGTTGTGGTACACTCCCCTGCTATGCACCCTTTTTGGTTCTTATCTTTTTTTTTTGTAATGCCAAGGTACTACCACCAAGTGCTCCTGCCCTTTTCCCTGCACCTCCCAATGTTGCCTCTGCATATGACTTGGCCTGCTCCCTATCTCCTTTCCCTTGTTCACCGCTCTGTCTAGGCATGGAGCCAATGCTGGAGCCTTATTTGTCGAAATATGCATGGACAAGACATGCTTTTATCTCCATAGAAATGCTTCTTCAACCTTTTCCTTCTGGGAACACCAAAAGACCTCTACACCCACTGTCACCATAGTCTGTTACTTCCAAGAAATGCCCAAAAATGTTAGAATGCCTATGACCAAATAAAGCCTTGGTCCCATTGCGATATGTCGTGTAAAAGCAGGGCCGGCTCTTCCCTTAGGCGACTTAGGCAATTGCCTAAGGCCCCTAATGGAAGAAAGCCCCCCAAAAAAATATATATGGTAAAATTTTTAAAATATATATATTTAATAAAAAATTTTAATTAACTCAATGAGAATGAGAATATAAACAATATCACATAGATATTATGTCATTATTAATTTTTAAAAGTATTACAGATAATAATTATTTTACCTATTCTCCTTGTAGAAATACACTTCTCTTTTATCATTATTAGTTTAATATAATTAATGTAAAAATTATAAATAGCAAAATCTAATTTTTCAGTGTTCATAAAAGGTTTTTGTATAATCTTTTGAAGAGGCAAGGGTCCATTTTTTCAAATGTGTAAGTTGTTCATAGAATTTTATTGACAATAATGATTATAATTGTGTCTAAGAGTCTAAAGTACTTGTAAAACTAGATTTGATAAAATTCTCTTTAAATAAAAAATTTCCTAATAAAAATTAAATCAGTTATTAGTTGAAAATGCAGTATAAAATCTTAATCAATAATTTTACTTTACAAAACAATAGGAATTATTTTTAAATAAAAATATAATATAAAAATAAAAATAAATTTATTTTATTTTATTTAAAAAAAAAGGCCTCACTCAAAATTTTAGCCTTAGGCCCTGGAACCTATTGAGCCGGCCCTGTGTAAAAGTCATTCCTTCCCACTGATAGTGTGCACTCTTCCACTGTATTTGCCAACCAACAAACACTAGCATGGCTGAACACCATCTTCTTAGTGGCCCTCCTGCTCCTCTCAATGATATGAAAATAGTTTCCCTCCTTCACCGATAAAACAAACACCTTTGTTTCTATTGGAAGGTGTCTAAGGAAGCCCATACTTATTACAAAATAACTGAATAGTCATAATATGGGAAGGAAAATTGGTTCTGGATAAGATCATCGGAATAGTTCTACCATTATAAAGGTGTATGGAGATAAAAAGTTACTTCGCATAATCAAGAAGCAGATATTCAGCTTGGTTAAATTCCACGATGTGTGTGTGTGTGGAAAGATACTATATATAAGCTTTTTATTTAAATTTCATAGTATATGAAAAGATATTATATATAGAGTTTCGATGAAAAAGTTGAAATAAAAAGGTTCAAAGCACTTGTTTTCTATTTTTTTATTTATTTTAAATCCAGGTCATCATGTCGTGAACTAGTGTCTAGGGTGTATTAGAATAGAGTTTTACTATATACAATCATTTTTATATATTTTTTGTGCATTTTACTGATGTAATTGACTAAAATAGTTATTTTATATTAAAAAAATGATGTATCTAATCATGTTAGTGAAGTGTATAATAAATACACACAAGTGACTATATATAGATTTTTTTATTAGAATAAGCGACTACTACGTAGAAAAACTCTATAGAGTTTGAACTATAGGTTAAACCCTAGCCTAGCCCGAGGCTAGTAACCTAGTTAGAAAATTAAATGCCAAAATCATATAGAAAGAACTCAAAAATCATTAAGCAACCACCTTTTTTAGTACCCGGTGTAAGAGAGTTAACTTCGATATTAATCGGAGGGAAAAATCTAGTTGTAAGCGATTCTGCATATTAATACGCACATCCATTTAATATGATTAGTTAGAAAGTAGATTTTATTAAAAACATTATTAATTTAAATTTAAAATATGAAGTCAACAATATTAATATACAGATTAGTACGTAAGTTTATTAGTATATGGCAAAACTCTAATAGGAGAGTTCATTCTCCGTTGTATATATTGTGAGGAAAAAAAATATATTCACATTGCGTTGACGATTAGTAGTAATACTTGATGCACTTTCTATATTTGTTGAGCTTTTCTTCGCGGTTCTCAGCTACTTTTGGCTAATCACTCGTAATGAAATGCTAATGAGTAGAGAGAGAAAAAAAAATTTTCATTATAAATTTTTTATAAAATTAAATTTTAAATTAATATATTATCTTAAATTATAAAATTATTTTTATTATAAAATAGATATTAAATTTTAAATTGGGCGAAGGTTGGGCGTCCACTGCAGCTGACTAGCTAGTCTAACGTGTCGTGCCGACGCCTTCCACATAAAATCGCACATAAAAATCACTCATAAAACCTTTCCAAAGTCTCTGGTCCAACTTCATTTATATTTGCTTTCTCTTGACTCACCGCCCCCCAACCTCCTCCCCCTCAACTGGATCTTGATTTCTGTTCTCAAAGATGTTATTCTCTCGGATTTCGAGGATTCAGAGAACCGGCATAAATGGGTGTCGATGGTTTCTCTTTCACAGACCGGACCACCATCACCAATTCTTTCGTTCCGAGAATCCTCTCCCTCCGACTGATTCTACTCAAAAGGTAGCACCCTTTCATCGAAATGGAACCCCGTGATTTGTTTTTATTGAGTGAAATGAATCTACTATGTTCTTCGTTGAGCTAGTGTTGTTGTTGTTTGTGTAGTGTATTTAACATTCCAAGTCGATTTTTTTAACCGTTTTCCTCTGTAGCCAAACGCAGCAGTATGTTACTGTATTAGGTTCACCTTGGAATATTTAGAAGTAAGGTGAATGGAGTCGAGGGTCATGTACGTATACAGTGTTTTCCCACGAAGGAATTGATCAGTAGGTGTTATTTGATGGCAGGCTGTCGTTGTTGTCGTCGTTATTTGTAGTGGTAGTGTTGGTGCTGTCTTTTAGCTTTGAACTTGATGACTGGTTGCATGCTGAGGCTTAGTGGTGATTGTGTTTTTTTTTATGATAATATGGTTTGCATTTGAAATGTATTAGTTCTTTTTGTTGTGAAAAACACCACACCCACACACAACAATAATGAGACAGACAGTGAAATAACTGCAGAAACACAAGAATCAAGCACGCACACACAACACAGTATTATGTGTTTCGGCAACATGCCTAGGTCTATTGAGTTGCAGGGGGTTTTATTCTAGAGGAGATTACAATCACACAGTGAGTTACAAGAGCTTCACTCTACTCACACAATCTCAACTCTCTCTCTCTAGGGTTTTTCTCTCTCTCACAATATGCTCTAAACCATTCTTGCCTTTCTCTGTTCTATCTAATTCTTTATGAACATAAAACATAACATATATATAGCAAATGACGCTGAACATCCTAATTTAACAAAAACAAGGTTCTTCGCTTGAGCGGGTGTTGAGCGTGCCGTGAGTGAACAACCAATCAACATTGGCTCCAGCGGATTGTCGAGCGAGCTCTCTGTCCAAGCTTCGCTTGAGCCACCATTCGAGCACACCTCAAGTGAACTCACTACTTGAGATTCGCTTGAGCGTTAGGTCGAGCGACAGTTGAGTGAACACTCTGTCTACACCTTTTCCAGCTCACACAACCAATCAAGCTCCATAACCCAACACTTTTATGATAGAGCTCATATAAAATGGCATATTTTTGGTGGTTCTATAAATGTAATACCATTTTCATTATATTCGTTATGGTTTGCTGTGATTAGTAGGTTTTGGGCTGTAGAGAAACTTTTTCCTGGGATTTGCCTGCCTTGCATGGTTTCAGCCATAACATCCATCATCAGAGCAGCTCCATAGTTGAGGTAACGTGTAGAAGTTTCATTGCTTGCCTTCCTGCACATGCCATTATGATTGCGAATATTTGTACCTGCTTATATCTTTTACAGAGGACTCTTGAATGCCAGAAGTCCAAGACTCATTTAATTTCCTATTTGTTCCCATTTCTATTTCCCCCTATGTGAGAAAAGCTATAAAATAGATAGGGACCTTGTGCCTTACGTTCGTGCATTCTACTGTGGCCATAGCAAATTTTTGTTTTAAAATATAAATGCATTTCAGTTTGGCTGGACATTGATTGTTTCGTTGATACTTGGCCATGCAATCTACATCACTCTTCATTGCCTATTTTCATGTTCAAATTGTTGCTATTTTTTTTTTTAAATTTATGACTAAGCACTTCTTGTGGTTCAAAAGTGCAATAGTCGCTCACAAATGTTACATTCTGTTTAGATTTTATTTGTATTTAAGATTTAACACAAGGGCTAACTTAAATGAATTTTTATTAATGTATCGTGAAATGATTTTTGAGGATCTTACTCCAATAAGATCACTTCTGTTGCAAATTTCAAGCAACATAATTTATTTAATCATTTCAAATACTCCACGTCAATGGAACATACCAATGAATTTAAATAATATTTTCTTTGGATGAAAATTTTGAAATTTCTCAGAATTCCCAAATTGGTAAAATTTAAGTTGGCGAAATATGTTTTTTGGGCAATGGTTGAAGTATTTAATTCAATCAATACAAATCCTTTATTATGCTTCGGACTGCTACGTTTGGATGTTGAGGTGATTTCAGATGATTTGTGAATAATAGTGAAAAATTAATGAATAGTATCAAAAAAGTAGTGAATAGTTTGTGAATAGTAGCGAGGTAGTTTGAGGCTATCTCAGATCACCTCACTAACCAAACACACCATTAGTGTTCTTGTAGGAAACTAATTTGTTTTCTCCCTTTTAGCTTTGTGTTTTGTTCGCTATTTCTCCAGGAACAGCAAGACCCGTTTTCACTTGTTGCCGATGAGTTATCACTTGTTGCTGATAGATTGCGATCAATGGTAGTTGCTGAGGTATCTGATTTTTTTCTTCTTGCTATTATCATTTCTTGCCTAGAAAGTGATAGTCTTCATGTAACATTCAGTTCGATATCATTGGATCGATTTTGTCTCACCCAGGTCCCCAAGCTTGCATCAGCTGCTGAATACTTCTTCAAAATGGGGGTGGAAGGGAAGAGGTTTCGACCCACGGTAATAAGAACATCTTCTTGTGCTAAATTTGAGGTTTTCTCCACTTCTTGTATGGTTGCTTGTTTGTTATGTTATTACTTACAGCAACTTAAGCTTTGACAGTGAATCCCAAATTTGGTTCTCTTGATGTAAGAGGAAACAATTCAAACAAATTTGTTGGGCCACTGCTAATACATGCACTTTATCGACTTTTTCCCCCTTTATAATACTATGATCTAAAAAGGATTTTGAGGCTGAGGCTATTGTCTCAAGTCTCTGGTATGATGCAAAGAGACTTTACCAGCTAACTAGTTCGTGCCGCAAGCAGTTTTTAACTCTCAGCGATACATCTGTAGGATCAAAACACCTAAGCTTCTGTTGATATAAGATGAAGAGGAGGCTGAGGGGACAGGTTAAAAAAATTAGTCTGGTCTCTATATTAGATTAGATTGACTTAATTATTTTGTACTTTTGTTTGACTACATACTTTTTTATTTTTTTACAAATTTTAATTAATTTGAATATTATATATATATTTTTTGATAAGTAATCAATAGTATATTAATAAAGATGGGCAAAACCCAAGTACAAAAGATGGATACAAGAGCTAAGACCTATCTAGGTTGCAGTAAGGGAAACTAAAAAATAAAAAATATAATAAAAATTAAAAATATCTAACCAAAGACAATAGCCTGAGAAGAGCTAAGACCTATCTATATAATAAAAATATCTAGGTCGCCAAGTCACTAGTGTGATCCATGAGCAGTTATATATAATAAAATATTTGGATATTATATATGACTGCTCATGGATCACATAGTGACTTGGCGTTTCACCTCAGCTATTGTTTTGGAAATCTATGCTAGCTATAGCTACATAGTTTATAAGTTTACTCTTTTTTTTTTGTAGCATTCATCTTTCACGTATGGAATGACATAAAGACATTCTATGCAGGTTTTATTATTGATGGCAACAGCTTTGAATATGTCTGTACCAGAACCGTATCTCAGTGGACCCGGAGATGTTTTGACTAAGGAACTACGCGCCAGACAGCAATCTATAGCTGAGATCACTGAGATGATTCATGTCAGTTATGATGCTTATTTCAAATCTCTTGTGCAATATTTTGATTATGCTGATATATAAATGGGTTATCAGTCCTCGGAATAAATATGGACTGATAATTGCAGTCATCTTATATTTTTATTATTGCTCATTCAGTCATTTATCTTTGTTTTCCACCTACTAGTGGTTTTAAATATGCTATTTTATTCCACGTCCATGTTGTAGCAAGACTGAAAGGATCTTATAGTTTAGTTATTGTTCTTCTCATTTCATTTTGAATGTTTGCAAAATGGCTAACAATCTACCAGTATTTTTTTAGTTTTGCTCAGTTTAGTAATCTATAACTGCTGTAAAGATGCAATAGTTTATTCAACCACTTCAAGAGCTGGAGCCTGGAGTATGGAAGGGCAATGAGCCCCCTTATTTATTTATTTTTCTCTTTTCTTTTCTCCTGCTGTTTACATGTTTATTCCACCCTTCGTTTCTCACATTCTATGCCATATTTCTGCTGTCTTTTTGAGGGCGGCTCAGCTCTGAATATAGTCCACTTTGTCAGCCCATGCCACCCAAAGTAACTTGTGGAACATGTTAGGTGGGTGGAAAGATCACTCCAAAATAAAACGGTTTTTTTAAATGAAGAACAAAGAGCAAACAGATCAATACTTTCCGAGTCCGATTGATTGCACTTAGTTACTACTAATTCATTATGAAGTGATTGTAAGGGATAAGATTTTTATCAACAGAGTTATGGTATGTGTCGTCCATGTGTCTTTGAAATGGCCCTGAAGAAAGCCATTGACCATCCCGTTGGCTTTTTCCTCTATTTTGCTGCAAGTAGTTGTAATGTTCCTCTCATGTCAGGAACCACCTTCATTATCGCTTTGAGACTGACGCAATTGTGACATTGTTTTTAGGTGGCAAGCCTTCTACATGATGATGTCTTGGATGATGCAGATATGAGACGTGGTATAGGATCATTAAATTTTGTCATGGGCAATAAGGTACATTTTCTCTTAAATTGGTAAATTTTCCTTTTTTTTTAAAAAAATTTCTCAAACATAAAAAATTTGTTTTGTATCTCTGCTTTCTATATTTTCAAGTGTGGAATTCTGTTTATGGGCTTTTAAAGAGTAATAGACCATATCAAGGGTTTTTCCCTCTGGTAAAAAATATTATGGCTGTTTATTCCCCTGTGATGTATACTTAGTTGTGTAGAGCAGTTTGCCTAATTTGTTGTTGTTCCTTCTCATTCATTTTGAAAATGCAGTTAGCAGTGTTAGCAGGAGATTTTCTGCTCTCTCGAGCTTGTGTGGCCCTTGCCTCATTGAAAAACACAGAGGTATCACGTTATTTCTATATTAATGAAACATGTTTTTTTTTTTTTTTTTTTCCCTGTAAGTACTCCCTTAATGAACACATTGAACTTGATTGAAAAATGATAGAGGTACACTTTGTTTTCCAATATGTTCTATCACTGTGTATCTTTAGGTTGTATCATTACTGGCAAAAGTTGTAGAGCATCTTGTGACGGGTGAAACCATGCAAATGACTACGACTTCTCAACAACGTTGTAGGTATCCTGCTCCACCACTATTTCTATCATTTCAAAAGTTTAGGTTGTTCCTTGTACTATAAGTTATAGGGTTACATAGAGCTCTTTAAACGCAATAATTTCTCAGCCACTGAAAGAGCTTTCATTTTTGTCTCTTTTTTTTTTCCATTCTTTTCATTACCCAATCATCTGTCTGTTCTTGCTAATACCTTAATACTTTATTGATTCTTTCCTTTAATGACCACTATCTTAGATCATCTGACTCTGGTTCGTCCAATAATTACTTCAATGCAAGATGGACCAAAACATTTTCATGCACAGCCTACCTAGATCCACTACTAAGATGATGGTTTCTTAATTTGTGAAGACAGGGAATCAAGGGGTTGGGTTTAGGTGTTCGGGTAGAGTTTTAGTTCTACGGGAAACAAGGGGTTGGGATCGGGTCGGGTCTGGCGTATTTTGGGTTGTTTCCACTGGCTTTTTGGGTCATTTTGGGCAAGGTGTTTTCTTGTATACATTCAGTGTACTTAGTTTCTCCTTTTGATATATATAATTATTTACTCATAAAAAAAAAAAAAAAAAATTGTCACTGGTTCTACTGTTTGAATCTTGTCTAGTTTGTGAGTTCCTAAATAAAAATTCTGCCTGCCTTGTTTTTTTTAAAAAAAAAAAAAGGTTGTCTGCCTTCCGTATAGATATAAAAAAATAGGATGTCTTCCATTAAAAAATGGCTGCCTTCTGTCTGTGCATGCTTATTGGCATTATCAGTTCAAATTTTATTGGCGTCATAACTTCCCTGCAGGCAATAGTTTCCTTCTTGGGCTTATTCTATGTGGAAAGTGTCTCACACACGTGCACATACATACTCACACAATAGAGTTGTAGAAGACTCTCATGAATGCATGTGATTATCTGGCAAGAATGGATCTTGGGTGATACTGGAGATTTATAATCTATATTTGAATTGTGAGTAGTTTTACTAGCAGAAATTAGCTATCTAATTATCTATAAGCAGTTCAATTAGCAAGAAAGTTCAACTTTTAGGGAGCTCTTATCTTACGGTACCATTTACACTACTGCAGTTATAGCAATGAAAGAGTTAGGGCAATTTTGTCTTTTCATTTTTTACAATGTCAGTTTTAATGAACACCAAACTTTATCTGTAGCTCCTGTATTTCTTGAGTATATATTAATTTTGTGGTAATAGTATCCTTTTGGAGATTGCAGCATGGAATATTATATGCAGAAAACATATTACAAGACGGCATCACTAATTTCCAACAGCTGCAAGGCGATTGCCCTTCTTGCGGGGCAGACTGCAGAAGTTGCAATGTTGGCTTATGAGTATGGCAGAAATCTGGTATGTAAATTCTTAGTTCTTTTATCTGTTTCTGACTTCAAGGAAAGGTTTAGAGAGTGATGGAAATAGAAAATGAGCGATCCTTCCTAATTTCTAGTTACTAGGCCTCTCATTCTATTTTGAATTCAGGAAACATCAAAATTAGAGTAAAAGATATTCCATACAGACACCTAAAATGACAGTAAAAAATATACTGCACCGAGGAACTTACAAACTGATTTATGGCTGTGGTAAATGAAAGAGGGTCACCCTTAAGTTATATTGTAACTAATGACTAGGATTGTTTAGTGCCCAACTTAATGTGCAATATGCTTTTTTTTTAGTTGTAGGGATCTAGCTGGTGGGTCCAATATAGAAGGAAAATGCTGTTATCATGTGAAAGATCTTAACGGTTTGTGTTAAAGTGGTAGCAGCAGTAATCTGTACCTTGATTGGTATACAGCTGTGTATAGGGCCTGCAAATAATTCTGAACAGGATGCCTCCTTCCCTTGCCCTGGATAAGTTTAAGACAGTTCATTTTCCCTGGGTATCTACGTAGATAACATTTGATCTCTTTTCTTTTCTTTCACAGGGATTGGCATTTCAATTGATGGATGACATTCTTGATTTCACAGGCACATCAGCTTCCCTTGGAAAGGGTTCTCTATCTGACATGCGCCATGTAATTCATCTATCCTGTGATATCATTTGCTTATATAAGTAATCAAAAACTATTATTAGAAAAAATGCAAAAGGCATAGCCTAAGTACTCAGGAAGTATACAAGAGAAACACCTAACTAAAACAACACAAGAAATTATTGAAATTCTGCACATTAAGATCTGTGGAAACTACCTAAAGAAATAAAGTATTCGAAAGGAAAGTTTTAAACTCCTCTTAACTTTGACTCGCAATCCTCAAACTTCTATCAATTTATTTCCAAATATACCATACCATACAGATAGGTACCATCGTCCATAGTATTGCAATTTGTCAACTGCCAGATAATCCTCTCCAATTGGCAGTCTACTATTTTTCTGGGCATAACTCAAGTCATCCCAACACGACTGAAAAGGTCATTCCACAACTCACTGGCAATCCACATTGGAGTATAATATCCTTCCCTATTAATCATTTTACTTGTTCCCCTTTATCCTCACATCTCCCTCACCTGTAAAAAGTATCCAAATTTATTGCACAAACTGAAATGTGACCTTCCTGATGCTTAGACCACCCATTGGTAATGTCACTTGTTTCTGGATGAAATTTGCTTGAAGCATATTGTTTCATGGAATCCACCTTTAAATTCTTAACTGTTGAGTGTTTGGACACAGGTAAAAGTGCCCTGGGCTTCTAAATATATCTAGAAATAACCCAAGTATTGGACCTGCTAGATTTTTTAGCTTTTTCATTTTGATGTTTTCTTTATTCCTTTTATGGCTGTGGTTGTTTTGTACCTGTAACACAAACATTTTCTTTATCTATTTGTTTGTTAATTCTATATATGAATTAAATTTTGAACTTTATGAAGCACCTGCATGCTACATATTCATGATGGTTTTGGTTGCTGATGGACTCAGAAGAGAAAGAAAACTTTAAGGGCTCATTTGGGAAGTAAGATGAAATGAGTATTCTGTGAATAGTAGTGAAATGGTTTCAATTAAGATGTTTTATTAGGTTTTGGGAAAGGAAAGAGAAAAAGTTAAATAAAAGTATTATAAAGTTAAAATATTGTTAGAATATAATTTTTAATATAATTTTTTGTTTTGTAATTTGAAATAGTATTGTTTTTTGTGTTTTGTTTGGAAGCTTGAAAAAGTTGTAATGATTAGATAATGATTAGATGAAAAAGTTGAAGATTTACTTATAAAAAAAAAAGAAAATGTTGAAGATTTGAAATTGAAAAGTGTTTGTGTTTGAGNTTTAAGAAGATAACATTTGTTTCTGTAATGTGAGGGGCAATGCTCCTTGTTTTATTCAATGATTCATTCAATCATTCCAATATTTGTTTTTCAGTAATTTCATGAAAATGACTCATATCTTGTAAATTAAACATCTTAGTTTGGAGTTAATGACAACACAGGTGATCTTCTAGTATCTGCTCCAATGTAGTGACTTCTAGTTCTTGCTTTACAAATATGACTTGATTGCTATTGTCCTGAATATTCTTTGAGTTCTCCTGTGTTTGGAAAGTACTTAATTTACAGTCACGATGGATGTCTTATTGAAACTGTTCTTGACCACACAAATTGGATAGAAAATGGATCTATTTTAATCAGACTAAATTTAGCTTATTAGACACCTTCTATCTTCACTAAATCACAATCAATAGCCGCACATATGGGTATATTTGAACTCTTAAACTCCAATACAAAAGAACTATTGTGACTTCCTTTCAGCCGATTGAAATCTTATTTCCCCTTTTTTCCCATATCTATACTAATTGAAATCTTATATTCGAAAAGTGACTCGTCTTCCGATGGTAGTTTATACTCGGCTTAGATTGCATAAATATACTTGGGACACAAATCCGAGAAAACAAAGTAACTAGAGGTTTTTTTTGTTATAAACCATCACACAACCATGTTTTGCCAGAAAAATAGCACAGGGATGAGCAGTCTGTAGACCTTTTTAAGAAGTATTATCAGATACAAAGAGTATAAAATAGCAAAAAACAATCTCATTTATTAATACATCAAATATACTATTGATATAGAAGCTTGTCGCATCTACGAGTAACAAAATATTGGTAATAAATCTTACAATAAGCAGTGTGTTTACACAATGATGGTAAGTAATAGAATTCTAAAACAGCTACCATGGGATAAGTTAAAATGCATCTGTTGTATTTAAAGGTATTATTATAAGTAAGATAAATATTGATAGATAGATTAACCTCCTTGACTTGTCCCAACTCGGTTTGAGAAATGTTTTAGTAGAATCTGATTCGAAGTGTTGTGGTTGGTTGGTTTCTTTTGGGGACTTGTAATTATTGGTATCTTTGAGATTATTGGGATGAACTTTTGAGTCTTTCTTCTTTGATTGATATCCGAGTTTGGCATATATGCAGAGAGGCTAACATAGTAGCTGATTTCTTGGCTAAGGAAGGGTCGAATGGAAGGGTTATGGATTTTTTTAGAGAAGTTTTTGGTCTAGGGCAATTTCGTGGACTTNGGAAGAGTTCCCTCAGTTGTGTGCAGTTGTTGACCAGGGATTTGATGACCCTGCAAATGTTGATCTCGTAAGTCCATAGAGAATATTTTCTTTTGATTTATTTTATTTTCAGACTGTTGTGTGTGATTTGTGATGCTTGTTGCTGAAGCAACTACAGGCGATGCACAGTTTCTAATGTTTTTTCTCTTACAAGTTATACTGCATAACCTATATAAAAAAAAGTTAAACTGCATGCTGTCTTGTAAAGATCAGCTGATTTTAAAATCCTCTAAGTAGGACATAGGGATTCAGAATTCCCATCAAGTTTCTACACTATTTGTCATATCTTCATTTCTCCTGATTTTAATAACATGGGGCCTGGATATTTGACCTGAAAAGATGGGCACTGTTTTGGACTCTTTATTTGTGCATTTTCACTTTTGAATAAATATCCCCTGCCTTCAGAAATATCAAATATGGCTTTGATCTACAGAATAGCTTCCTTCTAAACCATGTCTTTTGTTATTCCCATTTTCTGACTCGTGTCTGTCTTTATTTTTTGCTCACCTTCACAAGAACCCAATTCCCTAAACCATTTTCTTTCTGTTCGGTCAATGAAACTGAAACACGGATCATGTTTTCTCGTAAGATATGGGTACAGTAGTATACTGTAACTTGTATGATTGAACTCGTTGCCTTTTGCATTTTTTTTTTATGGAAACTGGATGTGCAAGTTGTTTAGGGCTAGTTTGGGTACCAAGAGTACCTGAGGTACTCTCAAACACTCTCACTACTATTCTTTAATTTATTATTACTTTTTACCTACTTTTTCTACTATTCATTACTTTTCACCTACTTTTTACTACTATTCAATATTCTATTATTACTTTTTTATTACTATTCACAAACATTCTCAGATACTTTCACTACCCAAACCAAGCCTTATTGTCAAATATGGGCCCGTGCTATTCTGATACTTCAGAATACTCAAAAAAAAAAAAAACATTATGATCTATCAGAATCCTTTAATGACATTACCATTTCTGATAAGTACATCTCAATTCTTCTATTGGATTCGATTTCTGAAAGTTGAACTCTTATCTGAAAAAAATAGGCTCTTGAGTACCTTGAGAAGAGTCGTGGAATACAGAGAGCAAGGGAGCTAGCCACAAAGCATGCCAACCTTGCTGCAGCAGCAATTGATTCTCTCCCCGAGAGCAATGATGAAGAAGTAAGAAAATCAAGGAAGGCACTCGTAGATCTCACTCAAAGGGTCATTACCAGAACCAAGTGACAAACAAGACTTGTAATTCACAATTTAAGAAGATAACATTTGTTTCTGTAATGTGAGGGGCAATGCTCCTTGTTTTATTCAATGATTCATTCAATCATTCCAATATTTGTTTTTCAGTAATTTCATGAAAATGACTCATATCTTGTAAATTAAACATCTTAGTTTGGAGTTAATGACAACACAGGTGATCTTCTAGTATCTGCTCCAATGTAGTGACTTCTAGTTCTTGCTTTACAAATATGACTTGATTGCTATTGTCCTGAATATTCTTTGAGTTCTCCTGTGTTTGGAAAGTACTTAATTTACAGTCACGATGGATGTCTTATTGAAACTGTTCTTGACCACACAAATTGGATAGAAAATGGATCTATTTTAATCAGATTAAATTTAGCTTATTAGACACCTTCTATCTTCACTAAATCACAATCAATAGCCGCACATATGGGTATATTTGAACTCTTAAACTCCAATACAAAAGAACTATTGTGACTTCCTTTCAGCCGATTGAAATCTTATTTCCCCTTTTTTCCCATATCTATACTAATTGAAATCTTATATTCGAAAAGTGACTCGTCTTCCGATGGTAGTTTATACTGGGCTTAGATTGCATAAATATACTTGGGACACAAATCCGAGAAAACAAATTAACTAGAGGTTTTTTTTTGTTATAAACCATCACACAACCATGTTTTGCCAGAAAAATAGCACAGGGATAAGCAATATGTAGACCTTTTTAAGAAGTATTATCAGATACAAAGAGTATAAAATAGCAAAAAACAATCTCATTTATTAATACATCAAATATACTATTGATATAGAAGCTTGTCGCATCTACGAGTAACAAAATATTGGTAATAAATCTTACAATAAGCAGTGTGTTTACACAATGATGGTAAGTAATAGAATTCTAAAACAGCTACCATGGGATAAGTTAAAATGCATCTGTTGTATTTAAAGGTATTATTATAAGTAAGATAAATATTGATAGATAGATTAACCTCCTTGACTTATCCCAACTCGGTTTGAGAAATGTTTTAGTAGAATCTGATTCAAAGTGTTGTGTTTGGTTGGTTTCTTTTGGGGACTTGTAATTATTGGTATCTTTGGGATTATTGGGATGAACTTTTGAGTCTTTCTTCTTTGATTGATATCCGAGTTTGGCATATATTCAGAGAGGCTAACATAGTAGCTGATTTCTTGGCTAAGGAAGGGTCGAATGGAAGGGTTATGGATTTTTTTAGAGAAGTTTTTGGTCTAGGGCAATTTCGTGGACTTGTACGTACAGATAGATGGGGTATACATTATGTTCGTCGTTAGTAGTTGTTTGGTTTTGGGGGTTGTTTTATTGATTATTCATTCATGGTTTTCCTTCGCTTGAGTAAGGGTTTTATCAATAAACGGAGGTGCCGCCCTCCTTTTTAAATAAAAATTTAAAGAAAAAAAAAAAAACCTCCTTGATTCCATAATTATTTTGCCATTGTTTTTTTCTAGAAGTTAGAAGTGTCAAAAAAAGAAAAGAAAAGCGCGAGTAATTCGATCACTTATCAATATCTTAAAACGGAGTGAGGGGGGGAATCAAAATCAAAGTAATTTGTGTGAACCACTATACAGGTAAATGCAGCCATTATCACTATCGTTCTCATCTTCATCTCTGATATCGTTATTGAGTTATACAAGTACAGAAAGGAGATGCGGCACATTGCAAAAGCGTCAAACAAACATACAAATTTTAGAATATATATTATCTACTGGAATTCCAAAACCATTTCTACCTATAATTCATGCTTCATGCATGTCCCTGATCATGTGCGTGTCTCGAGAGAATGCTTCAGCTACTGAATATATATCCAGACTCTGCTCATAATTGTATGTTTGATCTTCCAAGACATTAATGTGAGTTTCAAAGGATCCCGGTTACTCCCACTAGTTAAGGAAGACATCTTGGGAGATGAAAGCAGCCCATGCATTCTACAATCACAGCAAGGTAATGATCCAAATTAAAATTACTTATCAACATTGTTTCACAAACCATGCTTTCAAATTTCTTGCCGTTTTCCTACTTCGTTTTCCATTCCTTATAAGCCAACCTCGTAAAACGTTTTGTTCATGTGCGTGTTTATTGAAGTGCCTGGATTGCATCGAATATTTGCAAGAGAGAACAGTTACCTGGAGAATGGAGAACGCCTTCTCTGCAACATATTTTTGTGGGAGTGTTGCTCCTCTTTGTTGAAGCTTGTCTGGGTGAAGACATAGCCTTGCTTTCTGATAAGCTTTCTTCACTTGTGAGCTGTCTGATAGGCTTGTTAGGGGTATAGCCTGCCAGCCACTATCAGGCCAGAGAATCTGAATCCGTGTCAAACCAAATGGTTATTTATCAACAAGAGTTTCATCCCATTTTAGCCATCAAACCCCCCCCCCCCCCCCCCCCCACAAAAAAAAAAAAAAAAAAAAAAAAAGAAAAAAAAAAAGCCCAGAAAAAAGAAGAAACTCAATGGACGAATGAGAAGAAGAGGAAGCCAGAGAATTTTCTATCATGTCAAGCATCAAAGATCTTACTTGATGTAGTTTTGAAATCAGCAGCTTTATGTTGGTTTCTTTGCCAGCAGACCACAGCCTTATGTATTCATCATATAGCTCTACTTCCATCTATTAAAAGAAAGTAAAAATATAAAATAAAAGCCAATTTCGTGATCGGCTGTACAAATTTATTGCAATGTACAGAATCTTTTTAACAATATCGTGAAGATTTTAGTTTTGGTCCTGGTAATGCAATCCTGATTTTTGTAAGAAGCTTACATCTTTTTCTGACTCTTCTTCTTCTTCAGCTGTCCAATTTCTTTTTCCAGCTTCCTGCAAAAGAGGGGGGAAAAGGAGATGTTAAAATATTGGCATTATCACTACGTACTTCGTCAGTCGTTCTCCATTAATATAGATACATATATATATATATATATATATTATGTATTGACTATGCAAACACCACTGCGAGTCAAAAAACATTACTTTACCTCTGTAGACGGAGTCATTCCATGCCCATCTACAGGTTGATGTGAAAATTCACTTGCAGTAGGCCTTCCTGCATTATATTATGTGAAATTTTTTCATTCATCTTCTCGTTGGATTCCTAAGATTCGTCAAAACAAATAACCACATGCATTACCTTCCATTTCAACAGGCTGCTCATTGTCATGGTGTCTTATACTCAAATCTTTCTCAGTACTGTGTGTTTGAGACTTCTCTCTGAACCATGCGATTGTTTCGTCAATAGAAACTGTTTCACTGGTTCCCTCCCTATGTTCACAATTGATCTCTATGACATAAGAGCTCATAACTTCATCATCTTCTTGGTCGGACAATACATGATCCGGAATCCCGGTTTCAGCCTCGGGGTCCTGATGAAGTGAAGACACAGCTGAGGAAGAGGAATAGAGCTCTAGATCATCCACAGTACACAATTTGACACTTCGATATGAATTCGGTTCAATACTAATGGTTTCTGGGGAAGAGACCCGCCGACTTGGGAATCCATTGTAGAAGTTTTTGAAGTTCTCATGGTATTCATTTTCCATGAATTGGTGCTCGGTGTGGAAAGAGCGATTGCGAGGAAAAGCAGGCTTCCCAGCAGCTTGTTTCTTCGCATGTTCTAATTCGGGCATCATGGTTGATGAGTTCCATCTACATGGAACACTGATTGGCCTGCAGTGATCAAGATATACAATCTTAGTAAGTTATGAATCTTTGATTTCTCAGCATTCTTGTGAGTGTTGACTATTGGCTTTCTGAGTCATGAAAAAATTCATAATATCAATTGTTCAGTGACAATTTCCAGATGAATAGCTTAATTACCAGGATTATCTTAATTGGCCAGTAAGGAGAGTACTCACGTGTGATCAATAGTAAATACTCATAAAATGTTTTAGACCAAAGGGAGTCAAGTCAAGATCTCTAAGGCCGATTGGGTACAGAAATATTTTCAACTCATATTTATTTTATCGTTACAATTTTTCTAAATTTCTATATAAAGTATAATAAATAATTCAACTTTTTTAAATTTTAAAACCATAATAATATTAAAAAATAATATTTTATTCAACTCATTTAAAATCATCTCATCTCATCTCATTTCACTCTGAGGTCAAGAAAGCAGTGAGAGATAGATATTGATTGGGTATCCATTCTACATTTGATGCTGTAAACAGCAATTAAATGCATAAATCCACTCAAAATGAGATTTGGCTTTGGACCGAATATCGGTTGGAACTAGACCCATTGGATGTGGGACACGTGTCCTATAACAAGATAACGTAGACACGTGTCACTCACCCAACGGATCTAGTTCTAACAGTAATTGGAGCTAAGCTTGGTCTCTCAATATGTTTCTCTCTTTCTCCATTCTAAATGTTAGAGTCCAGACATGAATATTAGAAGACCCAAAACTAACCAAAAGCTTTTATATCTATCTTTTCGAATCCGACCTTAGAAACTATATTTATAATATAATTATAGGGATTTAGATTTCAATTTCCCTTACCAACAAAATAGAAATTTAAAAATAAAAATGGGGATTATTTATGCATCTATCTAAGGTACAAGTTTATATTTTACTTCCTTTCATATATTGGATCTAATTATTATATTTATATAAAAAAATTCTTCTAATCAATCATTATTTATTTTTTTATGTTTTATAAAAAATACTCTCTTATAAAAAATATTCTCTTATAAAAAATACCTTCATACCTTATAAAAAAAATTATAAATGTAGAGTATGAGAGTGAATAATAGTTAATGTATAATAAATCTATTTATATAGAGTTTTAATTTAGAATTAAGGATTAAAAATAAAAGATAAATTATAACATTAAACTTCTGATTTTCTTGCTGACACCTAATTTCTATTTAGACTTTTACAATGTTACCAGAATAAACGTACGACACAACGGTCTATCACCCCCTGCTTTCTCTCCCGCAATTATCGGAGGTTCGGAGCCTTAGTCCTTACGACATCGTACTGTCATGCATAATTCTTACAATACCCTTACCAGACATTAAAAAAGTAAAGCATAAAACGAGTTTTTAACTTTTATATGGCAAACGAGAGGGACATAAACGTCAAATTCGAGTATCCAATGCACAAAAGAAGTTGGGAGTCATTCAGAGTACTGGAGCACATTTCAGTTACGCTACCTGAGCTTTGAAGCGAAAGAGGACAATGCCACGTCATCTCCGATCACCGGCCGGAGAGGGCTCAACTCTTCCGAGCTTAGAACCGACGAGGAGTTCGACTTCGACTTCGACTTCGCATTCGAATTCGGCCTGGAGCGCTCCCTCGACCTCCTAAGATGATCATCATGCTCCGATCTAAATATATCTCCGAAGAACCCCTCACTCCTAGCCGGAATCCTGAACGCCGGAAGACTGCGTCCGACCTTCCTCGCTGGAGTCATAGACTCCCTCTGCCGGAAAACCTCCTCGTAGAAGTTGGCTGAGCCAGGCTTCACATAGTCGGCGGAGAATTTTCGCAGAAGAACACTCCGCGGCGGCCCGCCATAGACGTCGGCGAAGTCTTCGGGGTCCAGTGTATCTTCGTTGCCGAAAACGGATCTTCCGGAGGACGTGTCCTCCATGGAACGGCGTCGAGGGAGGGCCGGCATTCCCATGCGCATTCGCCAGGAGTCGTCCATAATATATTAATAGTCCGGCAGCGGAGGCCGGTTGAAGTATATACAGAGACTTGATTAATATACAGTACTGAAAGAAAGACGCTCTACGTGCTTTTATAATATGGAGAGAGACTCGGGACAAAAGGAGCTTTGTGGAAAAGTCAGTAACTTTTTCTTTTCTTCTCTTTAAACAAAGGATTTCTGTGTCCAGTGTGTGGTGGCTTAAAGAGGAACCCCATACATGGAAACATCAAACAAAGGCGATGATGAATGAAATCTTGATGATGTTTTCCAATATCTTAACAGTAATTACCACACGCTTGCTTACCTGGAAAAATAAAAAATAAACATGTTTTCGGTTCAATCATGGTTTTTCTGTCCCCACAAACACAACCTTTTCTGCCCTTTTCTTTTTCGGTTGCTTTTATTTTTCTTAGAGAGTGAGTTTAATAGTGCTGTTTATATATAAACTTCATGATGTTGCGAAAAATGATGACAATAAAGCAAACGTAAACAAGAAATAATCAAACAATTAATCACAATGTGCTTTAGCAATATGCCTATGTTTATAAATCTGTAAAAGATGTCATTTTGTTGAGAAATCACAAGATATACTTTTGGAGTAATTTTTCACTATACAAAATAAACATATTTATAAGGTTACACGGTGAAAATCTTAATTTTCACTTTTCTATGATATTCGCTCAAGCAGAGTATCAAGCAAACTCTTTGTCTGGTTTTCACTTGAGTGCCGAGTTGAGTAACTATCAAGCGAACTCTCTGTCTGGAGTTTGTTCAAATCTATTGTCAAGTGAACATTGAGTGAACTTTTTATCTTAACGCTTCTTGAATTAAAAAGTAATGCCAAAAATAATCTTATTAAAAACTCACTCAAAAATCATAACGAATAATTATTGAGCCGGATCATTAAGTCGGGCCGCCACAATAATACCTCCACAAACCCAACACAGGATTGATTGTGGTAAAGAGTAGTTATTCTAAATATTTATACATATGACTTAGATTGACTTTATAGATATGTCGTCGATATATGTACATCGATCATGTAGATGTTGCCGGCCCGCTTGTTGAAATACCTAATACGTCATTGATAATAAAAAAAAGTTGAGAAATTTTAACTTTTTTATAATCATAATGAGTCATATGATGAGTGGTGTATTTATACAGCGACTTAATTGAGTTATTTTATCGGTATAAGTAGAGTACTAGAATATCTTTAACACTTGTACTTACAGCTGCTGCATTAATTTGAAAATAGAAGAAAATTAATTAAGTTGGACTAGTGAATTAGCTGTAACTGATAAAGGCGTGAAAAAATAAAAAAAAGAGGGAAGGTGTGGGAAAGGATGGTTGATACCGGAAGAGGGGACAATGCATGCCCTCAAAAGCTCTCCACTTTCCAACCCGAAAGAGAGAGAGAGAGAGATCATCATCAATCCTGCAATCAAAGAATATTGCCATTAATCTCAGCAGTGGCGTAAGGTACGTAATTATTATTAGATAAGGGTTAGGTGCCAGAAATTTTTAAAGCAAAAGAGAAGATGATGTGATGCCCAATGAGAGATCCCATTAACAATGACAAGTACTTCAATATTAATTTGGAGATAAATGCTTAACAGGAAAGGAATTTTCTTAGGCTCCGCTTAGAACTTAGATTGAACTCAATTCAATTCAATCTAATTTTAAATTGACTCTAACATCTAAACATAAATATCTAATTTTCAAATCACTAAATCTATTTCAATTCAAAATCTCTTTACATGTAGAATCTATAATTTTTTTCAACTCAACATCACTTTACACACGGGACCTACAATATTTTTTAACTTTTTATAAATATATCTAAATTCATATTAATATTTAAACATATCTAAACTCATCTTAGGTGGGTCTTATAAAGCTCACTCTATCATCTCAACTCTCTACTATTAATAAAGAACTCAACTCAACTCAACTCAACTCAACTCAACATCCAAATGGTACCTTAATCTCATGTCGAGCAGAGCGACCTACTTACTCAACCACAAATTACAGTGTTAGCCGTCTGCTTCTTTTTCAGGAATGTGGTGGTCCAGATATATGCATACAGATTCACCTCCATTGACTACTGCTTGCTTGGTGCGGTAAGGAAGGGGAATTCTATTTGCAGTTTTGAATAGGGAATTATGTGTACAGTCTCATTGACTAATATGGATAAAATGTAAAAAATCATTATTTTTAAAAAGATATTATTATAATTTTAAATTTTTTTTAAATATAACTATATAAACTTATATGAGCAATCCACATTTAGAGACAATATATAGACTAACTCGGTATAAAATGAATGCACATTAATAATGAGGTGGCAGATATTGTAATCAATCATTCAAAATCATGTTTATCTTAATAATATCCGGCTAGCCTATCACTACTCATAATATTATATGTTTTTCATAAAAATAAATAAATAAAACACTTCACTTTAACATACCTTGCGTGAAAAAGTCAAGTCAGTATTTTCAATCAACATATTTATTCTTTTTTCTTACTTTTAATTAAAAGCAGAACTTTATAAGAATTTTTTGTCCATGTATTAGATAAATAGCACCGAAAATTAATGTCAAGTCAGTCAATTATTTCGTCCCATCTTCAAGAAATCATGACTTAATTCATGTGACTTCAATTTTCTGGACTTTATAGATAAAATTAAATTATGGAATTTTGTATTATTGACATGAGATGTGATCTGTACCTCATTAGTGGATGAACCAACTATTGGAGCTAATTAATAGTCCATTTAATTAATCTGATGATGTTTTCTTTCAATATCCTTCTTAATTAAACATATATAATGGTAAAAAGAAAAGGAAAATGATTTATCCACAATATATTCTACAACAATATGTTAAAGTGAGAGATATTTTGATAAAATGCTGTATAAAAGTAACAACATTTTATTAAAATGTCTCCATTTTAACACATTATTGTAAAATGTATTGTAGAAGGTATTGTGTGTGTATCATTACTCGAAAGAGAAACCCGCCCAATCTGTAACATCTTATGATCATGTGATCATCCTTGAATTAGGAGAAACCTTTGGTTAACATGAGTACTTGAGGAAACCCTTGCTCGATCTGATCCAATATTATATATACTTCATGATAATTAATCATCCTTGAAACTAGGGGTAAAGATCGAGTCGACCTAGAGCTAGTACTGATCTCTCGACACACACGTACAAATAATGGTCATGTATTGGAATCAACGTACGTACAACATGAGATGATTGTTGTTATAAATTCTAAATTTGAACTTCGACATAGATATTGATCATATGTATATGGCACTCATAGCTAGTAAAGCTATAGTCGGTGATGATTCCCTATGATTTATTTATGAACATCGAACAATTTAATTTGAACTCTTGGACACGGGACACATCAACAACTCAATTAATGGATGTTTCCTGGAAACCATAGAGGGAATGAAATTACTAACGGAACAAAATTATACAGAGATTCTCTTGGTATTTCTATAATTTATAAATAAAACCAGTGACAATAACAAGCAACAACAGTAGAATCATTGGCTGTTGATGGGTCGGCCATGAAGCAGACAAGCAAGAAGTTTCGATATGGTGACATTCTCAACTTGGAAATCCTCTTTTTTATCTCTTCAATCCAAAAGCAAAAGAATGTTCAAAGCCCCCACCATCTTTTATCATACAATTGCTCCTCCAGTACCTTTTCTTCTCATCTCTATCTTTTTCATCTTTTCAGATTTTGTTTCTTCCTTTCACCATAAGATGCCCTGAATTAGTTGTAAACAACAAGACAAATGCTTCGGGGCTTCTTATGTTGAAAGGAACAAACACATCTACTTGAACTATAAAGCATGGCAATACTTTGGTGAGAGGAATATATATACAATGTCAAATCTCTTTGAATATCCTTGCAACTTGGGGATTGGAACCTAGTGGCAACCAGCTCTAATGCTGTACTAAGAATCTTAAAGTTATGGTACAAGCTAGGCATTCTTTGTGGTCTCAATTCAACTTTGAAATAATTTCTGCATCAACTTCCACTACTAAATTTTGTAGCCTCAAATCCAATCTAGCAGGTCCCTCCCCCTACAGTCCCAATCCTCAAAATCCTGAGAATAATTCTGTCAAAAAGCTGTCACTATATATAAGACCACATCAGTTTAGGCCGTCCCTTAAGAACGAACCACCACTTGGTACTAGGCCAGACCACATAAAAGTAATGTTCTTCCTCTTTTAATGAGGATGATCCGCATCTTGAAAGTTTTTTTTTTTTAAAAACACCTATGAGGATATACATTCCACCTGTAAAGATTGGACTGGCACTTAGGTCGCATGCAGGTGGACAATAATGGAGGATGGTCGAATAAAGTTGCCACATGAATCCACAAGAAGGACACCCCAAAAAGTGGTAGGGAGGGGACAGACCCTCCACAAGTGAAGGGCATCCCAGCTTTACTATGCAACGTCCATTAATATAAGATTACCTCAGATAAAAGAAGAACAGTCAATACACGTGTAAACCTAAAGTAACATCTCAACTTTGTACTTGTTCTCGACTTTCAATGCTAGCTGAGATGTATAGATCAATTAAAAGAGGTTACAAGCATGCAAAGACAAATTAATTAAAGAGCACAAAGGAAATGGGAGAGACATAATTATACACAATCCTCTAGGAAACCTTTCCACTATCAATGGAGGATGATATTGCAATTGAGTTGTTTGCAACATCCCCGATCAGTAGCAACTGAAATTGGCGCAAAGGGCAAACTTCGTAACATTTTCTCAGTGTCCTTTACTCTTAACAATTTGACTCATTTGAACAAAATGAGCAGATCGAATTTCTAATGTTTGCAAAGAAAGAGCCGGGCCTTCACACATTCATAGATAAGCAAAGAGTCATACTTGATAAGATGAAGCCTTGGGTTGATGGGCCATACGATGAGTCATACTTGATAAGATAAAGCTGCAGCTTTCCCACGCATAATCTAATGTTTTCAGATCCTCCTCCCCTTCATAAGATGTTTGGAGGCAACATTTTTGCACTTTGTGTGATGGACTTCAATTGGATGGGAAAAAGAAAGGAAACAAAAAATATTTTTTGATAGGTAATCAAGAATTTTTATTTATAGATATAGTCAAAGTACACAAGATGTATACATAAGATTACCTAACTAGGGTTTACAAGCGAAAGTAGAAAATCATGGATATTTAGCATTTAGTCCATTAAAATCAATGACCTCCGCCCATAAGAACAAGGAAATAGAGAACTTTAAGTTCATCCATTGTCCTCTTGCGATCTTCGAAATTTCTATCATTTCTAGATTGTTGCCACTTGTGGATTGCCTTGGAGGCCTCTCTAGCTTGATAGAAAATCCACCAGTCTACAAGGCATGGCCTATGAAAATCCAATTCCAGTGAAAAAAAAAAAAAAAAACATCCCACATGGTCCTAGCCACCTCACAATATTAAAGCAAATGATTTGTTGATTTTCCATTCTTCCTACACATGCAACAACAGTCCAACACTATTACACAACATTTCGTCATATTTTCTGTAGTAAGAATTTTATCTAAGAAGGCTGTCCAAACAAAATAAAAAAACTGCTCTCAGATGAGCTATCGTCTTCCATATGTTCCTCCATGGAAAAGAGGTCATGCCTTGACTAGTTAGAACTTGATAGAACGATATGACTGTGAATCTACCATTCTTGGAGGGACTCCAATCCACATTCCATTGAAGGGAGCCACGACAGAAGCCCAATGCCAAATTTGGATGTTGAGATAAAATGAGATGAGATGAGATGAAAATATGTGAATAATACTGATATTAAAATAGTTTATGAATAGTACTAAAATTGCTTTAGTTAAGATATTTTACAGGATTTTGAAAAATGAGAGAGAAAAAATTGAATAAAAATATTAAAGTTCAAATATAATTTTTTAATATTATCAATTAGTGCATGTCTTAGGAAAATCTCTCACCATTTTCTAATATTTTTCCACAAACCCATCTAGTATAGACTGCATACCGCCACAACCATGTATCAAACAATTGACCAATTCACCAAATGAAATTTGAATTCCTCTCCCATCCCACTCCATAGGAATCTCGCTATAGCTTCTCAATACGGTTGGAAATAAAAATATAATACTTGAAGATACTAAAACCCTACTCGAGGAAATTCAATAATTCCTCGTAAGTGTAAACACTGATGGAGAACAATCCTTAAAGCTATGAGAAAAAGTTGATTCGATATCGAAATGGCAAAATACACAGTTTTAAACATGGCACTCAAATATACCAGTCCATGTCAAAGTAGTAGCCAGAAACTGTTTATTGTACTGGGCAGGACACATCAACATACTGAAACAAAAGACTTGATCGAGTACCATACGTGAGAAGGTTAATCATTAGTAGGATACAAGCCAACATGCTTTAAGGGGAAAATCATAGCAAATGTAAAGAGGGCAATATCAAAGTTAAAATGTTTTAAGCAAACATGAACAAAGATTTTTTGTTGATAAGCCAGGAATCATTATGAAATTAAGACGAGTTATGATGCTTTACGCACTCCTAGAGTAGTCGATTTGCCTAACCTGAAGAGTTATTACCCACTGTTTTTTTTTTAGAAGTAAAAGTATAACCCACTTACCAACAAATGAAAAAAGTATATGGTTATTACCCTACTGAAAAGCATTGCATGTTAGGCTCCTCCTAATTTCCCCATCTTTAACTTCACATACTCCTAACAAGTTTCGCTCAACTAAAAAAATAAAAAATAAAAAGAACAGTGACTGCTACTCGTCTGCTACTCGTTAGTATTGCTGTAAGTTGTAACTGGCCTTATCAGCTTAGCCTTTCGAAGAGAACAAAAAATGCCCCACTAAACCTTTATGCAAATTAACCAAGGGCATGATCCACAACAGCAGCAGAGGTAGTTTTGTTTTTAGTGTGTCATTATCTATGTATTCTATGTGCTCTATAAGATGTTTAACTCAGTTCTTCTTATTGTATAGTACATAGGGTACTATAATCAATTGATGGACCTATAATTCATGTCAATAATACTGGATTGTGTGCAATCATATAAGGCTTTTAAACATTTCATTGAATTGACAGCCAAAATTAAGAGTATGGGACAAAATCAATATTCTTAAAAATCTTCACTAACCAGTTTAAATATCATTTTCCTGCCAAATTTACTTTATAAAAAAATATCATTTTTCTGCCAAGGCCAAACAGAAAACAAATAAACATCCATAGACACATATACGGGCAATTTAGTAAGAGGAAATAAGAACAAACGTCTGTAGTCACATTATTAAGAGGAAGATGTACAGTTAATTTTCAAGGACAACAAAAAGAGACCAATCATGACAGATCAATACATCCATTAGTCATCAAATCTAAGAATAATACGAGTAAGTTTTTATGGGAGGAGACATGAGGACCATCTATATATAATTGAAAGTATAAAAAGAATCTAAGAGAACCTAAATTAATCCAATAGATTTATCTCAAAAATCAAAATTTAAATATTAACATTGAGACTGGTGACTGGTGAACTAGTACAAGTTTTAGTTGTCTGAACCTCTTGAGAGTAACAACTGACCACACAATTCTAAAATTTCTTGTTATGAGAAAAGAGACCAAATCTGGGACTTGGAATGGTATATCTGATTGAGTGACGTGATTTAATTAATCACGTGATGATGGAAGAAGAGGCTTACCATGATAAAGCACTGGATGATAGCAACAAGTAATTATGATGAAAAGGTCAGATCTATAGTACCACTAGCTTCCCAGATGTTCTCGACACTCGGATACAATGTGCCCACGCTCAACAAAACGCATCATAAGCTTATCTGCCTCCTCTGTTTTTCCTTCTAACATCAGTCTTTTTGTCACCTTTTCACACAGCTTCAAGTCAGGAATCAGATTCCGGTTGAACATACGAAAGGCCACTTTATATGCAGACAAAGGAATTCCTTTGTTCAAATACGCCTCCATAAGTATGTGACATGTTTTAGCATCAATTTTTGAAGCTGTTCTCAATACCTTACCCAAGAGTTTATCAGCCTCCTCAAGATTTCCAAAACTACAAAGCTTTTCAATGACTTGATTATATACTGTTCTAAATGAGTGTCTTAAAAGCATTTTCTCTAATAATTTCAACAAATCTTCCACCCTACCCATCTGACAATAGCGATGGATAACTGCCCTGTATGTAACAGGAGTAGGATCCAAACCCTTCTTCAACATCTTCATTGTGAGTTCGGTTGCTTCTTCCATTCTACCTTTCTTTCCCAATGCATCAATTAATGTAGTAAACGTGACTGCATCAGGATGTTTGTTGCTCAGATACATATCATCAAGCAATGAAAGAGCAGCATCCAAATCATTCTTCTGACAAAACCCATGAATTAAAGTGGTAAAGTTTACCACATTAACAGCACATCCCTTGTTCAGACACTCCTCCATGAACTTTTTAGCCTCATGCATTTTTCCCTCTCGGCAGAGAGGCTGAATTAGCAAGTTAATATCAACTGGGGTTGGAAGAAACCCCTTTCTAATCATCTCCCTTCCCAAATCACAGGCCTCAGACAATTTTCCTTCCCTACGTAACCCGTGCATCACAACACCGTAAGTGATGAAACCTGGGGTCCACCACTCTTCCTCACTCATGTTCATCATCTCTCTAGCTTCTGATGACTTTCCATGCCGACAAAGCCCATGTAACAAGGCTGTATGTGATACAGTGTTCGGTTTGCAACCATTTTTGTACATCTGCCGAAGCATCTTTTTAGCTTGATCCACCTTTCCTAAGAGACAATACCCATTAAGAACAGCAGTGTAAGTCACAACATCAGGAGTGCAACCCTTCTTGAACATTTCATTTACTAATTCTTTTGCAATGTCAATCCTCCCAGCCTTACAGAATGAGTCAACTATTGCGCTATACCCTACTTTATCAACACAAAAGCCCCTCTCTTCAGCTTCCCTTAAGAATTCCAAAGCCTCATTCCCATGACCATGCTTGGAGAACATATGAATAAGGGTATTGTAGGTAACCTGGTCTGGAATCAATTTACTGTCCTTTACCATCTTATCCATTACTTCCCTCACTTCTTTAATCCTTTTCTCCTTACAGAGAAAACTCATCACTGTGTAATAGCTAACTTTATCTGGGTAGCATCCCTTTAGTGGCATTTCAGCGATCAGCTCAATGGCATCATCAATGCGATGCACATCACAATACCCCTTGATCAAGCAGTTATAAGTGACAACATTAGGTGTAATTTCAACAAGTTGCATCCTAGCCAAGAACCTCAATGCCTTTTCCAGTTTATTCCCCTTCACCAAAACATAGATTGCAGTGTTACATATTGACAAATTAGGTTCAACTCCTGCTTTTTGCATCATTGTTAACACCCGCATTGCGTTCCTCAAGTTACCTGCCCGACTATACGACACCATCAAATAACCAAAAGCTTCAGGCAGGCGTTCAATGCTCCTACGTGCCATGAGCCGAAGAACACGTCTAGCACCCTGACACAATTTTGTCTTACCAAGGACCTCAAGCATCGTATAGTACACAATCGGGTCATGTCTATACCGCCACTGGCGATCAGCCCAATAGAAGAAATTCAAAGCAACCCGTTCATCCGCCTGGGAGCGCAAAACAGCACAAACTTGCCTAGGCTTAAGGCCTCTAAGTAAGTGCCTCAATTCCCCCTCAAGCTTTGGGTTCCAAGCCGACCTAAGTTGAATTAACCTACAAATCTCTCTCACCAAAGGGTGTCTAAGTTCATCCTCGTCCGCCTCATCTCTTCTTACGACTTCTCTTTGTTCACGATTCCTATTAAACGAATTCAAGACCATAAAATCATCATCATCATCTTCATCATTACCATCCTCTCCTCCTTCTTCTTCTTCGTCCTCATCGTCCTCAAGCTCTTCACCCTCATCAAAATCATTAAAGTTACAGTCTTGCTGATTCCAAGAAGCCCCGGAACCCAATTGCCTAAATCTGCGACGCCCAACACCACTATCATCAATGTCACATTTCCCCCCACGTTGCCCTCTACTACTAGTGCTTGAATGAGAACTAATGACAGAACTTCTTGAAGAAAGAGAAGAATAATATGCCCTAAATCCAATGAAATAAAGGTTTATAAAGAGAGAGTTTCTGGATCTAGAGGTAACCTTCTGCCCAATGAATTCTTCCTTAGTGCCACAATCACATGCATGAAACTCTAAGAAATGGATGAAGTTTTGAGGTTTGGCGAAAGGTTTTCGAATTCTGGTGTAGGAATTGAAGTTATATAACATCTCAGTACTCTAAAAGAAACTGGAAAATTGATTTAGAATTAGTAATCTGAAACAACGGTGTACGATTTGAGCAAGCAGCTTTGCCTTGTAGCTTCGTAGAACGCTGGTTCCCACTACAGAAATACTCGGAGAGAAATGTGAGAGCTCCCTCTTGAGAAGATAAAATTTAAAGAAATAATCTTTCCAACCTCCTACTATTTACCACACTCCACACTCTATCTTTTATTTTAATTTTTTTTTATCAAATTTTTTTATATGAATAGTGAATAAAAAATTTGAAATATTTTTAAAAAAAAATTTCAAAATTTTTTTTTTAAAATATTAAAAAATGTGGAGAGTGGAGTGTAGGTAAATAGTAAGAAGTTGTGTAGCAAATCCAAATTTAAAACAAAGCACAGCGTTTTCATTTTTCTCGATTCCTTGGTTATCCCTTCATTTTACTGCAAGGGATGTGGCAGAGAATCCACCGAAAAGGTAAAAGTAATTTTTGTTTTTCTTTTATGTATTTTTTTAATCATAATAAATATTTAAAAAATAAAAATAAAAATTCATAATATCAGTAAAAAAATAGTCCTTTAATCACTAAATAAAACAAAACAAAAAATTCCATTCGAAATACAAATTCAAATACCAAAGCATTTCTGCCCTTCGTTTATTAGCCACTGATTTTTTTTTTCTTTTTTAATTTTCCTTTTCTCCAGATTAAAAAATGTTTAGATTTGTTGCCTTCCAGTCACCCACAGTTCACGAGGCCATTCCAATGAACTCTCCAACTATGTACCTTAAAATTGCAGATGAGTTGTTAAGGTTATTTGGATCAGATGGCATAAAACTTGATGTTCGGATGGGAGAATCGGATTTAAACTCCCCACCTTTATATAAAAAAAAAAAAAAAAATTACTAGTGAGTTTCGCATACTTTCACAAAACGGCATCTCGAATACTTAAAGATGCAACACTAATGAGTCTCTCGATACGAAATCTTCAAGTTTGGTGCCACTCTACCCCAATTCCATTAGCTAGCACGGGAACCTAAATAAAGTATAAACACTCTCATTTACAATATGGACTACCAAGGTATCTTAATCTCATTTGCCCCCCATTCTTTCATATTATTCCAGTGAGTTGCCTTCGCTTTTGGCATTACTTCACAGAGCAAGGTGTAGCTACTCTATTGCTTGCTTCGTAAAGATTTGCTACTCTATTGCTTTTCTTCTTTTTTTGATATAGCGAGTGTGGAATCGAGCTCTGGTTCTCCCACTGAGAAATGAGGGCTAGTGTCATCTGATCCAAATGATTTTAACTACTCTATTGTTTTTCATCCTACATCATCTTATAACTTTTTCCATTTTTGAGATAGCTTCTCTTATTGTGTTTTTTTTTTTTTTTCTCTCTAAGCAAACAAATATTTCATTAAGAAACGGAAATCAAGACACATGAGAAGGTAGGGTTCTCCAACAAATATCTCATTACAACAATCACAGGGCAAAGGTGAGAAAGAAATCGAATTTTGGGGCCAAAAACTTGGTCCCCCACCCATACCCTGCAAAAGAGGGCGCTGTCTTAAATAACGGTTTTTTACAACCCACATCTATGGGAACTATGATGTTACCACTGGAGGTAGTGGATACTGAAGGTGCAATGCAGTTTATTGTTTTGAGATGTTTTCTAAAGAGACTCATATTCCCTTCCTCAAGGTCATCGATTAGGGAAATCAGAAACATAGTAGAGAGATCGGCATCGAATGGGCTAGACTGCATTAGACGTAGTTTCTTCACGCTTGCTTGTGGCGGCGCGTGGGGACCACGCACCGTGATTGCAAGATGGAGTGAGTCAGATCTAGAAGATCTTGAGATAGCAAATCTACCGGTACAGTGTGTGTAGCGGCTGGATGCATTTTGTCGCAGTAGCGCATGACGGCCACACCTGGAACAAGCTGTGAGTGAGCCTTATGTGTAAGGATTTTCGCCGCGATTTCACTTCGTCCCAGTAAATCGGCAAGTGGGGGATTGTGTCATGGGGCGGGTCCTGGTCGTTGGTCACCAAAGTGCAATAGATCTGACCAAAATCGAGTCGGTGGAAATGAGGAACTAAAAACACTAGCTAGAAAACTTAAATACAAACAGGAACTGGAAAATGAATGGAGAGGAACTCTCCGATAGAAACACTGATCGAAGAGGATGAGTAACTTTTTAGAGTGAATAGAGAGTTTCTCTTTCTAAAAGAGGCGAGTACGCTTCTCCTATTGTTAGTAAGAAGAAAAGTCCAACAAAAGAGTCAAAATAGTTGCTTGAAGTGCTTTTTCACTGTTGCAACCACTGATCATAATCTTTTAGGATCTGTTTGGTAATACAATTGTTCTCAAATATTCTTATATATTCTCAGGTATTTCCTTTCCAAACATCACTCAAATATAAAATATTTTTAATTTCAAATCTTCAACTTTTACATCTAATTATTGTAACTTTCACAAAACTCTCAAGCAAAACACAAGAAATAATATTATTTTTTTAAATTTCAAAACAATAATTATATTAAAAAACTATATTCAAACAATTTTTTTTATCTTTAAAATATTTCTATTTAACTTTTTCTCTCTCCTTTCTCAAAACCCAACAAAACATTTTAATTCAAATCAATTCTTTATTATTCACAAATAGAATGTGATATTCTTAACTTCCGATGTCCCTTTCTTTTGTCAAGAAACATAGGTCTGCACCATTGATCCACTACCCGTTTCTCATTTTTAATTTTCCTTTTAACATTGCAAGTATTGTAATATGAATTTTGTTTGAGCCACCACACCCATTCAACTGGACTTCTTATTGATTTTAAAATTAAAAAAAAAAAAAATCACAACATTCTAATATGTTTGACCTGGAATTATAACATGCCATCTTTCACACCATATCATTCAAACAAAATTATTCATATTTTTTTAATTGCATCTCATAAAATAAAATTTGTTTCAGCTGTCGATACTTGGCATTAACCATGCTTACATTTCATTCGTTAGATTTTATTTTATTATTATTATTATTATTTTTCATCGATCATTGACTTTGACAATTCTAGAACTAGTAATTAATTGTTTTTACGTCCAGTTTCAACGAAAAATCTTGCTTCTAAACCCCACATGCAAACAATTCAAGAGATTAAATAGGAGATTCTTCTTAATGGAGGTTGTGGAGGAGGAAAAATCATCCCTCATATTGGGTTAAAATCAAAACCCAGGTCCAACCCAAACATAAGGGTTGGACTGGGCCAAGGTAGAGATTTGGGCCGAATTAAGGGCCCAAAGGCCTCCCTTATGGGTTGGAGCAAACAAAGCAACACCTGGGTCAAAGCCCCAGGAGTTGAAGTCCAGAACGGGCTCTGTTCACAAACGAAGCTTGGGAAAGAAGGAATCCTGCATTTGGCACCGCATGAAGGGACATGCAATGTCTACAATCCATAGTGATGGAAAGACATACAGTGTCTAGTACGGCTCGGGGTAAAAAGCATGCCGCGTTCAATGCGGCCCGAAATAGAGAGCCTGCAGTATTTAATGCGGCCCAAGGCCCGGGCAACGCACAGTGACCCTGGGTACGCACTGGCTCGGTAAGGTAGGGATGCAGAGATAGCTCGGCGAATCAACGGCGCCGATACATACTCTCCTGCTATGCAACGCTCCACTATGGTGGAGGCCAGGTCAGTAACTATAAATAAGACTACCAGCGGTAAGTAAAAGGATATAAGATAGTAGAAACTCATCACTGCGACTAAATTCACTTGATATACATATACTGTTCATCTTCTTTAACATCCAAAACTGACTTAAGCATTGGAGGACCAAAGGACCTCGCAGTCCCCCCATCTCTTTGTTTCCATTGCTCTTACTGTGCAAGTGATCATCTGAATGCTATCTGCATGACGTTGCCCAGGCCCGCGAAACACAACATCAACAATGGCGCCGTTTGTGGGATCTCTATTGTCCTGTAACTAGCGTGTCCTTCGTATGCCAGCAACGACCCGCTCTCAGCATTTGCAGCGTGAAGCAGCGCAGTCTGAAACAATGGAAGCTAGACTCAATGAACAAGCCGAAGTAATACAGAAACTCATGACAGACATGGAGACCCTTCGACAAGAAAATGCTGCCTTACGAAAAGATAATGGAGAACCTGAGGTAGACCAACATAGCCATCACGCTGAGGCCCATCCTCGTCCCAATGCAACCATGGCAGATGAAGAACGGCGTAGAGTCAATATGCAAATTTAAATAGAGGTGGCTAAACAGATAGGCCAACCCTTTACGGTAGATCAGCTTCTCACCCACGCCGAACTACCGTACAGTGTTGAGATCATGGTAGTTCCTATACCTCCAAAATTCAAAGTCCCCCAAATGGAAGCATATGATAGGTCAAAGGACCCACTCGAACGCCTGAAAACTTTCAAAGCTCATATGACTCTCCACGGTTTTCCAAGTAAAGTAGCATGCAGAGCTTTTCCTCTTACCCTAAAAGGAGCAGCACGGGCGTGGTTTGGCTCCCTGCGACCTAGAATCGTGGATAGCTTCAATGAGCTAGCACGTCTTTTCCTAAAGCAGTTCATGGCCAGCTGAACAAGAAGAAGACCTGCAGCATACCTGTTGACTGTTAAACAATGAGACGACGAGAGCCTCAAGTCATATCTCTTTCGCTTTAACAAATAACGGATGACGACAGATGAATAGGACAAGAAGATCACCTTGGCTGCCATATTAGGTAGGATTTGGCCTTGAAACCCCTTTATGACGGAAATAGCTCGAAAGACCCCTGCAACTCTAAGAGAATTTATGGACCGCACTAACGGTTGCATAAATGGAGAAGACACACTTCAAGCGCTAACGGTCCCAAGAAAAGATGATTTAGAAGAGCGGACAGGAAGACAATAGATCGACATAAAATTTCGAGCCAGGAGGACTATAAAAAGAGGACCTACCAAACTAGAGGCAAAAGAGAGCAGACCCGACAAGTGAAACCCGAACCTCGTATGCATTCTAGCCTAACGGTTGAAAACGAGGACCTAAACTTGCAAGAAGAGCGAAAACGAGATCCGCATCGTCCCAAATACTGTTCCTTCCATTGAAGTAGGGGCACAACACCCAAGACTGCTACACAAGGAGAAGATTTTATGAAGATCCAGAAGTCCAAGATAACCGATATAAGGAGGAACAAGGCAAACCACAACGAGACCACCGTTCCCACCCACAAAGATATCAGAACCAAAGCCCGTTTCAAAGAAACCAAGGTCCGCCTCGTAAAAATCATAGCCCGACTCACGAGGATCAAAACTCTACACAAAGGGATGAAGAGAGCCCCGACAGAAGGAGAATCACTAACCCCCAAAGGGGGAATCAGTATCAGAGAAACTCAGGCAGAGAGGAACCCCCGATAAGCGAAATCAATACCATAGCGGGAGGATATGCTGGGGGAGCCACCTCCTCAGCACGGAAGGCCTATGCAAGAAAGGCCAGGTACGATGAGGTATTCACGGACAAACCATCTCAACACGATAGGGAACAAGCTGGGGAATATCAAATCACCTTCAACGAACAAGATGGGGAAGGCTTATCGCGGCCACACGACGATAATGACAACACAAATCGCTAACTACAGAACCAGAAGGTTCTCATTGACAACGGAAGCTCCGTCGACGTCCTCTTCTTGGAGGCATTTTCTAATATGGGAATCGCTCCCGATCGATTATGACCAGCACCAACCCCTCTCAAGGGCTTCACCAGGGACACAATTCAACCACTTGGAGCCATCACTCTATCCGTATTAGCCGAAGCCATCCCAAAGTCAGCATCCCTTATGGTAGATTTCCTAGTGGTGAAAGCCCCATCCTCGTACAACGCGATCCTTGGACGGCCGTCCTTGAACCAAATGAAGGCTGTAACCTCCACATATCATTTGAAAGTAAAGTTTTCGACCCTGTCGGGGATAGGGGAGATGCAAGGCAAACAACAGACAGCAAGAGACTGCTACACTCGGGAGATGAAGTCTAAAGCGATGGCCATACAAACCCTCGAGAAAGAGAGTGAGAAAGCAGTCTCGCCCCCACCACCAACTCTAACAGAATTAGACAGGGAAGTAAGGGATGAAGAGTTCCTAAGGCAAGCAGAGCCTAACGAGCCAATAATTTTAATCCCAGTGGATCCCAAGGAACCAGGACGGACCGTACGAATAGGGTCTAAGATGTCTAGTTAACTAAGCGAGTCAATGAAACGACTACTTGTCGAACACCAAGACGTGTTCGCTTGGAGCCATGAAGAGATGCTCGACATTAATGAATCGATGATAGAACACCGCCTCAGCATGAACCTTGAGGCAAAAAGAATCGAACAAAAGCATCGCAACTTTAGTGCAGAAAAATATGCAGCAATTGCCGAGGAAGTAGATCGCTTGTTGGCCACAGGGTTCACTCGGGAGGTTCACTATCCCGAATGGCTTTCTAACGAAGTATTGGTCAGGAAAGCCATTGGGAAATAGAGAATGTGCATAGATTTCACCGACTTAAACAAAACCTGTCCCAAAAATAGTTTTCCCCTCCTGAGGATAGACTTGATAGTGGATTCAACAGTTGGGCACACCTTGCTCAGCTTCAGGGACGCATACTCCAACTACAACCAGATTAGAATGAGCCCTGACGACAAGGAGAAAACAGCATTCATCACGAACCAGGGCCTCTACAACTACAAGGCAATGCCATTCGGGCTAAAAAATGCAGGGGCAACATATCAGCGTTTGGTGAACCGAATGTTTAAGAAACAGATCGGAAGAAAAATGGAGGTTTATGTAGACGACCTTCTGGTTAAGAGCAAGAAAGCAGAACAACACCTCGGCGATCTCCACGAAGCATTCGCAGTCCTTCGAAAATATAAGATGAAGCTCAACCCCCAGAAGTGTGTTTTTGGGGTCGAATCAGGGAAGTTCTTGGGATTCATATTTCATGGTCTAGGAGCGCTGGATCGAGGCTAATCCCGAAAAGGTTAAAGCTATCATGGATATGCCCCTGCCCCGTACCATCGACGAGGTCTAGAAACTTGCAGGGAGAATAGCCGCCCTGAGCCGCTTCATTGCAAGGTCAATTGATCGAAGCCGCCCCTTCTTCAAGATCTTGCGAAAGGCACAAGAATGGGACGAAGACTGCTGGAAAGCATTCGACAAGTTAAAAGACTACCTGACCCATCCACCCTTGCTCAGTCAAACTACGCCTGGAGAAGACTTAACAACCTATCTAGCTGTATAGCCCCATGCGGTATCCGCCGTGTTGACTCGTGAAGAAAGAGGAATCCAACGTCCCGTTTATTACATAAGTAGAGCCTTTTAGGGAGCAGAAGCCCAATACCCCCAAACGGAGATGCTAGCATTTGCATTAGTAATTACGACAAAACAGTTAAGGCCTTATTTTCAGGCGCATCCGATAAAAGTGCAAACGGATGTCCCCTTGAGAAAAATATTACAAAACCTGATATTTCTGGCCTAGTGACTAACTGGGCGATTGAGCTAAGTGAACTTGAAATTGAGTATCTTCCACGCACTGTAATCGAAGGGCAGGTACTGGCGGACTTTGTGGCTGAGTTCTCAAACTTTCTGGAGGAGATAACCATTATGCCCTAGGGCAGATCTTGGCAGATCTATGTTGATGATTCTTCCTGCCAAACCGAGGGAGGAGTAGGAGTACATATCATAACAGAGTCAAGAGAAAAGCTTGACTACGCACTCAAGCTCGGATTCAAGGTTACCAACAATGAAGCTGAATACGAGGCACTTTTGTCAGGACCAATGATTGCTAGGTCGTTGGGAGCTACTGAAGTAGAAGTAAAAGCTGATTCCCAGATAATGGTGGGCCAAGTAACTGGGCAATTCCTCACAAGAGGAGAGAATTTGAAAAGATATCTCCAGCGAGTAGGAGAAGAATGTGATCTCTTCCAATATTCCTCTATTCATCAGATCCCCAGAGGAGAAAACCAGGAAGCAGACTGGCTGGCTAAAGCCGCGTCAGGTCAAGAAGACGTCCCGCTCCCAGATCACGTGGTAATTAAAACTATTGATATAGTGGCAATAGGGATTCGAATGTCCACAATAGAAGTCGTGCAACCTCCAGAATGGGCAATTGACATTCTGAAATTTCTCCAAGAGGGGATTCTTCCAGAGGGCCGAGAGAAGGTCCAGAAGATTAGGAACCAGGCGGCTCGGTTCACATTGGTGGAGGGAATCCTATACAAGAGAGGCTACGCCGAGCCTCTATTAAGGTGCATATCTTCCGAGCAAGCACAATACGGCCTAGCAGAAATACACGGAGTTTGTGGAAACCACGCTAGTGGAAGAGCGCTAGCAATACGCATAACCCGAGCAGGATATTATTGGCCTAACTCTCACAAGGATGCAGACAAGTTTGCAAGAAAATGTTGCAAGTGCCAAGAATACGCCCAAATTCCTCATTGCCCTTTGAGAAGCTGACTTCTATTACCTCCCCATGGCCCTTCGCACAATGGGGATTAGACCTTGTTGGTCCCCTACCTGTGGGAAAAGGATGAGTAAAGTTCATTGTAGTAGCAGTTGATTATTTCACAAAGTGGGTGGAAGCAGATCCGTTAGCAACAATTACGACTAGGGCAATAACAAATTTCCTATGGAAATCCATAATTTGTCATTTCAGAATCCCAGAGAGCTTCGTATCAGACAACAGAAGGCAATTTGATTGCTCCCATTATCGAGAATGGTGTGCAGAGCTTAGGATCAAAACCAAGTACTCATTTTCGGGACACCCACAGATCAACGAGCAAGTTGAGGCAACCAACAAAACAATACTCAACATTTTAAAGAAAAAGTTGAGAAGCCAGAAGGGGGAATGGGCCGAAGAACATCCCAGCACGTTGTGGGCATACCAAACGTCAGTAAGGACCCCAACCAAAGAAACTCATTTCTCCCTTGCTTATGGAACTGAAGCCATAATACCAGCTGAAGTGGCAATATCCACATACCGCGTACAACATTTTGATCCAGACCGCAACAACGAAAGGCTACGAGAAAGTTTGGACCTCTTGGAAGAAAGGCGGGTGGAAGCAGTAATCCAAACTGCAGCTAACAAATGAAAAGTTGAGCAGTACTTTAACAAACGAGTCTGGCCCCGCAACTTCAAAGTAGGAGACATGGTCCTAAAGCAAACTGGGGTTACTACTTAGGGTGAATGGAAGCTAGGCCCCAAGTGGGAGGGACCGTATGTTGTAACAGCAACTGGAAGACCTGGTTCCTATCGGTTAAAGAACCATGAAGGGCTTGAATTGCCACACCTATAGAACGCTGAGCATCTAAGAAAATATTTTGTGTAAAGAGCCAACCCAGGCTCCGATAATGTAAGCTTGTGATCTATTAAAAATCCAAGAATTGACTTTGAAATGTTACTTTCGTGTGTCGCTTGCATAACAGGTTAAATTAAACAAGAACCGAATGTGTTGGCAAGGACCAATCCACAAAGTATAAAGCACAGGAACCGAGCTCTCGCTCGGACCTGCTAACAACTATTCTCAACATAAGTTACCAGTGATCCAACGGGACATTGCCGAGCAAGTCACAGTGATCCCACGGGACATTTCCGAGCAAGTCAACAGTCATGCGACGGGACATTGCCGAGTTTCGTGCAATGGTGCAGAACCGAATGCGTTGGCAAGGGCCAATCCACGAAGTATAAAGCACAGGAACCGAGCCCTCGCTCGGACCTACTAACAGCTATTCTCAATGCAAGTTACTAGTGATCCAATAGGACATTGCCGAGCAAGTCACCAATTATCCCACGGGACATTGCCGAGCAAGTCACCAGTGATTCGACTAGACATTGCCGAGTTTCGTGCAATGGCGTAGAACCAAATGCGTTGGCAAGGGCCAATCCACGAAGTATAAAGCACAGGAACCGAGCCCTCACTCGGACCTGCTAACAGCTATTCTCAACGCAAGTTACCAGTGATCCAACGGGACATTGCCAAGCAAGTCACCAGTGATCCCACAGTACATTGCTGAGCAAGTCACTAGTGATTCAACGGGACATTGTCGAGTTTTGTGCAATGGTGCAGAATCGAATGCGTTGGCAAGGGCCTATCCATGAAGTATAAAGTATAAGAATCGAGCCCTCGCTCGAACCTACTAACAGCTATTCTCAACGCAAGTTACCAGTGATCCAAAGGGACATTGCAGAGCAAGTCACCAGTGATCCCACGGGACATTACCGAGCAAGTCACCAGTGATTCAACGAGACATTGCCAAGTTTCGTGCAATGGTGCAGAACCGAATGCGTTGGCAAGGGCCAATCCACGAAGTATAAAGCACAGGAACCGAGCCCTCGCTCGGACCTACTAACAGCTATTCTCAACACAAGTTACTAATGATCCAACGAGACATTGCCGAGCAAGTCACCAGTGATCCTACAGGACATTGCTGAGCAAGTCACCAGTGATTCCACGGGACATTGCCAAGTTTCGTGCAATGGTGTAGAACCGAATGCGTTGGTAAGGGCCAATCCACGAAGTATAAAGCACAGGAACCGAGCCCTCGCTCGGACCTGCTAACAGCTATTCTCAATGCAAGTCACCAGTGATCCCATGGGGACATTGCCGAGCAAGTCACCAAGTACACCAGTTTAATTCATTTATCACTCCAACCTGCCCTCACGGGAATAAGTACAGTCACTTGGCTGAACGGAACAAAATACAAGCAGGAAGCTGCTCAGAGCAACTCCTCGCAAATACAAATAAAAATTACGTAACATGATGGAACAAATGGCAACTCTGTAGGATACCACATCAATAAGGTATTCACGACTCTAAATTGAGAAGATGAAAAATGCAAAAATAAGAGGTAGCAGGAAGTTAGGCAGACAGGTACACAAAGCAATCCTATTATTACCCGAATAGGGTTTACAAGGAAAATATATACATCATTCGAGACAACAGGGAAGCAAAGAGGAAACTCCTTGAACGAAAGGACGCTTAAATAGGACCATGTTTTGCCCAGTCCTCAACAAAGTATTGTCTTGGCGACGAAAATGCTGAAGATCTCGAGCTAATCTGAGTAGAACGGTCTAAACAGGCGGAATGCTCGGCGGGGTACTATCGGCCTCCTCGCGAAGAAGAGGGGATGGGCAGGAGCAGACCGGAGTCCAGTGGAACCCCACCCAGACCCCGAGGGTGAACTGGGATTTAGGGTTCACGACGAAGAGAATAGTGAGTGAGCAAGCAGATTCCAGAAAGTTGATTGCCTCCTTGAACTGTCTTTCCGCTCCAATCCACCACAGACTCCATCGTCGTGCCATCTTTTTGCTCCAACTAAGATCAGAACCAGCAAGCAACAAGTTCTGATCCGACTGCTTCGGGAGTTAACCCCCGTAAGCAAAGGGGCAAGAACAAGTGAGGCACCATAAGCAAAAGGGCAAGAACTAGAAATAGGAATGTCATATTTCCCCAACACTCGAACGCCATAACCAGCGATGGCCTGAACATTAGAGGAAAAGACACCTCCCCTCGAGAGCCTCAAAAGAAGCAAAGCAAGCTGTGAGAACCATCCGAGTATGAAGGAAAAAAAAAAGGAAACATACTCAAATGAGTCCCTCAGAGACAAGAAACCTCCATTTATAAACAAGGAAGACACAAAGGATCCCTAGGAACCGCAGTTCCCAAGGTCACCCCAACCGACCACGTGTCTCCGATATGGAGCCGTCGTCCCTTGGAACTTGGGAAGCACAAGAGCACAAACTAACACAAAACAAATAACAGATTTAATATAAAATTAATAAGGCATTGGTAACGGACGCACTTGAACGGGGCATTAATAACGGAGTTAAAGTTAGGCTTTAATAAAGCAGCCTCGGAGCGGACATGGAGTCAGAAGAAGATTGAAGGGTTTACAAGGTTACCCGCTCGGGACCTATTCGGGAGAGTCTCGCGTGGACATTTTGTTTACAAGGTTACCTGCTCAGGACCCATGCGGGAGAGTCCCATGCAGACATTTTATTTACAATCTTAGATGCTCGGAAACCATTCTGGAGAGTCCCGCGCAGACATTTTGCTTACAATCTTAGCTGCTCGGAAACCATTCTAGAGAGTCCCGCGCAGACATTTTGCTTACAATCTTAGCTGCTCGGAACCCATTCTAGAGAGTCCCACCCGGACAGTTTGCTTACAATCTTAGATGCTCAGAACCCATTCTGTAGGGGTGAAAACCGACGTTGTCGGCGCGGTTTTTGGGCAAAACCGACGCCGACCGACGTCTGAAAAAGTGGGAGAGCCACCGACCGTAACCGGTCGATGGGGAGGAGGAAACCGATCGAGCGGTTCTCTGACGGTTCTCAGTCGGCGTCGGTTCCGTTGCCGGCGATTATCTACAAAGAGAATAATGAGAGAGAGAGAGAGAGTTGCATAGGGGAGAGAGAGAGAGAGTTGCAGAGTAATTTGAATCGGGAAGAAGAGCTGGGGAAGAAGAAGAAGCATCTCGAAACGACGCCGTTCCACTTAAGTGGAACGGCGTCGTTTCAAACTTATTTTTTTTTCTTACGTTGTTAATAAAACGACGCCGTTTGATTTAATTCCAAACGGCGTCGTTTCCACGATCTGTTGTAACACTTATTAACTAAAACGGCGTCGTTCCACTTAAACTTAAGTGGAACGACGTCATTTTGACAAGGGAATATTAAAAAAAAAATAGTTTTATTATATCGGTAGGTTCAGCGGTCCGGTCCATCTTTAAACCGGGACCGAACCGTTGAACGTCGGTTTCTTGAAATTGCGACCGCAAGCCGATCTGTTCACGTCGGTGGCGGCCGGTGGTGTCGGTTTCTGTACAGCCCTACCATTCTGGGGAGTCCTGCGCGGACATTTGGCTAACAAGGCTACCTGCTCGGAACCCATTCGAGAGAAGTCCTGCGCGGACATTTTACTTACAAGGTTAGCTGCTCGAAACCCATTCGAATCTCGTGCGACAATTTTATCTGCACAAGTATAGCATCCAGGGATGTTGGCTCGCCGGCCACACCAAAGGAGAGGAGCCACGTTAAAAAAAAAAAAAAAAAGAAAGAAAGAAAAGAGGAGGAAGGAGCCAGTTTGACACCCATCAGTGAGTGACTTGAAGAATGAGGATTGGTAAAGAAGGACCCACGAACGTGATAGTCAATAGAAAAAGACTTCCAAATTATCAAAGTTATATTTATATGTATAAAGATGGTCGGTTTCTACATTGCAAACCCGAGCGGGTTTAAAGGTACAAAAGAAAAAGAGAAAAACTAATTAAGGGGTAGCACCACGAGAAGATAGAGGCAGGTTGTCTACGCTCCATGTTAACATCTCCTCATAAGCAAACTTATTCGGCTGAAGACTTCAGAGGTCCAGGGTACGAAGATCGGTTTCAAGGGCCTCAAGCATCACCTCCTTAAGACGCTTGAAACCTTCCTTATATCCATATATCCAAGACTGGTTGCGAAGGACAAGGACTCTTTCAAGTTGAGACTCAGCAAGATCCTCACGAAGCCGAGAATCTTCTAAGGAGGACTGCAAACGGATAATAGCCTTACGAGCCACGGTCCTTGTCCTATCTTCCTCCTTAGATAAACTTATATATTTGTTAAAAATGAGGTGGCGGACTCTGACAGCCTTCTTCTTTTCTTGAGTCAACTTCTCAAAGGACTCCTTGTTCTGGCACAGCTCCTCTTGGGTGGACTCTATCTCGCACTCTAGCCTTTGAATCTCGGCTTGAGCGCTTGCCCTCTCGGAAAGAAGAAGGTCAGAGTCGGCTCGGAGATCGCCAAGCTCTTTCCGCGCAGACTCTAACTCCTCGGTCAGAAAAGATATCTTCTCGTTGGCCACTCCTATCTCCACATCTTTCAACTGGATCTCCTTATCCTTAAGCTCAAGCTTTAAGGCCATTACCTTCATCCTGCACGCCAACGCCATAGTTTCCTTCCGCTGGGCACGAAGCTGCTCACGGCAAAGCATGTTGTCCCCCCTCAGGGAAGCTTTTTCCATCTCAGCCACCTGAAGGTCAGCTAACAGCTGTTCCCTGCACAAGTTCAATAGCTTGTTCAGCACGCTCTGACCCCTTAAGTCTTCCTCAAGAGCCTCCCTCTCTTGAGAAACCATCTCAACTAATTGGTCAGCAGCCTGGAAGATCCAAGAAAAACAGAGCTTATCAGCAAGACATCAACAATTAAGATAACAGTAAAATGAAGAAGAAAAGATAATGATTACATTGGCGAATAAGGGCTTGAACTTCCGGGCCTGTGCTTCAAAGACTCCAACCGAGCCTTCTTGTAACCTGAGTCCCTTTCTGGCCCAAAAGAGAGGGGAGGTTGCTCAAACACCAGGGCAAGCATGGCATTGGTATGGGGAGTAGGTAGGTCGGAATCCTGCCCGTGTTCTAGAAGAATATCAGCTTGAGGGCCCCACAGGAGAACGAACTGAGAACTTGGCTGCTCCTCAGCAGAAGCCAAACTCTCACCCCGAGCAGCCTCCAAACGAGGTGAACCACTCGCAGATGAGGCATCATCCTCTACCTCTTTTATAACAATGTCCTCGTGAAGCCGAGGCGAAGGCTCGGCTTGAGGAACAATGTTCTCCTAAAACAAACAGCTTAGCATGAAGCATAGTAATAAAAAAATATATATTAAAAAAAAAAAGGAAGAAAACAACAACAGTTGGTGCAAGGAAGGAAAAGAAACCGGTACTTGAGGAGATTGGGAACCTGGGATAATTTCGGGAATCACTAGAGGTACCACCTCCGTGGCCAAATCTGGCACCAATAAAGAGGCTGGGACCTCAGTAAGAATTGGCCCTGAAGTCCCCTCGGGACGAAGCTCTCCAGACTCAAGCTGTTCCACAGCTTCCTTGGGGCGAGGCACCGTAAGCTTAGGAGGTGTTGAACCTCCCTCTTCAACAGAACAGGGAGGAGTCACACTAGGGAGCCTTGGAGGTGAAAAGGGGGAGTTAGCCAAATGCTCCCGCAAGGAAGCCTCGACCCCAGCAACCACTCCCTCGGAAGGGGATGACGGCCGGTGAGGAGGGACCCCCTATTGGGTTAGAATTTCCTCAAATGAGGGAAAACCTCCCATCGTCGGGCCAAGGCCTCGGGCCGCTGGGCAGTCGAAAGCTGAGGAAAACAAGAAGTCAATAGCAATGTCTGCCTTTTCTTCCCTAGCAGGACTTGAAAGAAGAAGACAAAACCTAGTTACCTTCTGTTAAATGAATGTAGCAGAGAAAGAGGGCTCGAAAAATTTTAAAAAAATGGAATAAAATAAAAAGAAATACCTCTCAGCGGAGTAGCTCGAGGAAGGCCAGGGGCGGCTTGGTTAGAACCAAGGTCAGAAGCAGCTCAGTGGGAGCTACTCTCCGTAGGCATTCGAGGAGGACTGCTAGCCCTGGCAGTTTCCTCAATGTTGCTCTCCATACTGACTCGTTTGGTCCTGTTCTTCTTAGCCGAAGGGTGAAGATTGTCCTCCGAGCCTACTTGCTGAGAACCCCTTTTCCCCTTGCGAGGGACGCTCAGTTTAGCAAGACAAGGAGGGACTATTGGGCCCTTCTCAATGGGCACAAGTTGTGGCACGACAGGACCCCCTTCTTCTATTCGGGACCCCTCCACTCGGCTGACTCCGGGAGGAGGGGGTGGTCCATCAAGAAGTCCCAACCCATCACATGATTGCGGTGGGGAGCAACAAGGTAACGCCGAATGTAATCATCATTCAATAACGAATTAGTTTTTGCTAAGGAAGGATGGGCTACCACCCAAGATATCATGGTGGAAATCCTAAACTCCTCTCTCTTCGACAACTTCATAGAGAAGGATTTGGAATTTGGGACCTTACCCCAAACGGACCGGATGGGAAACTCATTATATTCGGCTTCTTCTTCTGGGCGCTCCCAACCCGTGCCCTTAATGAGAAAGAATTGTCGATGCCAGTCCTTCAGTGACGAACATTTCCTCTCCAAAAAAGCAAAACACTTATCCGCAGAAGGGGATTGAAAGCTACAGAGATTGCCATTGAGACAATTGATCCGATACACTGACAGGAATTCCCGAGCAGTTAAGTCAGGATAATCCTCTAGACCAGTTAGGGCAATCCAAAAGGCCACACAACTGGCTAGGATCAAACGCCAAGAGTTCGGAGTTGTGCCGAAGCCAGTTGCAAGAAGTCCAAAATGTCACAAACCAGACAGCAGATCGGTAGACGCAACCCTATATAGAACATATAAGGGTAAAGCGCCACCGTTGTGGACAAGCCATCCTCGTCCACCATTGTAGCGCGAGGGTGGGGGACTTCAATGGTAGTTTCATCTGGAAGAGGGTAATCCCTGCACAATGCACGCAGGTCGGTCTTGGTCATGATCGACCTCCATCCCTTTCCAGCGAAATACTTGTATCGATGATCTTTCTAACCCTCAAAAGCCATGGAAACCGTAAGTGAAAAGCTTGGAGCAGCTTAAGATTTCGAAAAAAAAAAAAAAGCAAGTAGGAAGTTGAAAGGAAAGGGATGAGGAAGAAGAAAGGAATAGGGACCTTATGACGAAACGGCAGCACGAAGTTCGAAGGGGCGTCTTGACCTCAAAGATGTAGAATGACGTGTTACCTGCCATACCCATGCATAGAATGGACCAAAATTAGGCAGACATTAACGTGCCTAGGGACAGATTTAATTAATGAAGACGGCGCTAATGATTAAGTAAGCCCATTAAAAATGTCAAGGAGAAAAAAGAGATTTTTACAATTTCCAGCCCACATGTGTGCTAAAACTTCGCGGGATACTATGGAGGGGGAAAAATCATCCCTCATATTGGGTTAAAATCAAAACCCAGGTCCAACCCAAACATAAGGGTTGGACCGGGCCAGGATAGAGATTTGGGCCGAATTAGGGGCCCAAAGGCCTCCCCCTATAGGTTGAAGCAAACAAAGCAACACCTAGGTCAAAGCCCCGAGAGTTGAAGTCCAGAACGGGCTCTGTTCACAAACGAAGCTTGGGAAAGAAGGAATCCTGCATTCGGCGCCGCATGAAGGGACATGCGACGTCTACAATCCACAATGATGGGAAGACATACCGTGTCTAGTATGGCTCGAGGTAAAAAACATGCCGCATTCAATGCAGCCCGAAATAGAGTCTGCAGCATTTAATGTGGCCCAAGGCCAGAGCAACGCACAGTGACCCTGGTTACGCACTGGCTCGGTAAGGTACGGACGCAGAGATAGCTCGACGGATCAGCAGCGCCGGTATATACTCTCCTGCTATGCAATGCTCCACTATAGTGGAGGCCAGGTTGGTAACTATAAATAAGACTATCAGCGGTAAGCAAAAGGATATGAGATAGTAGAAACTCATCACTGCGACTAACTTCACTTGATATACATATGCTCTTCATCTTCTCTATCATTCAAAACTAACTTAAGTATCGAAGGATTAACAGACTTCGCAGTCCCCCCCTCTCTTTGTTTCCATTACTCTTACTGTGCAAGTGATCATCCGAATGCTATTTGCATGAGGTTGCCCAGGCCCGCGAAACACGACATTTAACACTTCTCTTCTTATGTGGGTCAAATTCACTCTCAATAAGTAGGTCCAACACATAGGATATTTAATTAAATAGGATAGAGTGTTGAGTCAAGATTCGAACACATATATCTGTTATAATATTATGTAAAATCATCACTTATCTCAAAAGACATTTAATTATTTTATCATATTCTTAACCATGGCTTTAGGAGATATAGTTGGACTCCTAATATGATAGAGCAAATACTTCTAGATGTCTCTTTACAATGAAAGTAAAGACCTTCACATTAACCAAACACGTGAACTTTTACTTGTCTCATATTCCAATTTACGACGAATCTGGCATGGACATCAATTCATGATGATCTTTGCTAGCTAGCTCTTGGAATTTTCTAGACTTGCTTATTTGACCCGTAGCATTCCACCCTTGAAATTACTTTGAAGAGCATTATTAATTGAACGTTGCTTTCATCCTTACACACCGATATAATTTTTGGACATTATAATTCTACTTTATAGAATATGTTTCATGGATTGAACAATGAGGCATTCTATGAAACTTCATTGAAGTGAAAACTTCAAATACAAATTAAAGCTTAACTTTGACTACAAATTTTCAAAACTTCTTTACGCCATCTCATCAGTATCATCCAAAATTAAATTTCTTGTCTTATCATCGACACTAACAATGTCTTACACGTCTATGAAATCATTGCATATTTTAGTCTTTAGCATTGAAACCGCCACGTTTTTTTCACAGTTTATCTCAATTCATCTCATCTCATTTCATCTAATTATTACAAATTTTCAAACAAAATAAAATAAGTAATTTAACTTTTTCAAATTCTAAAATAAAAATAATATTAAAAAAATTATTCTAATAATATTTTATTTAGTTTTTAAATTTTAATCTCAACTGATCTCATCTCATCTGTAAAAATAAATGAAGCTTTCTAACTCCTCCAATTTCTCTGCCATTCGCTCCAAAATAATATAAATTGAAACTATTAATGGTCCAAGTCATGGTCTTCCCATTGTTCTCAACCATCCATACATAATTGGCAAATTAGTAAAATTTTAGAGAAATCTTGAAACTAAAACACATGACATTAAACTCCTACTGTGATAGAGTTATTACTATTTAAACAAAAATTCCAAACCTACCCTACTCTTAATTAATTATACACGTGAACTTTTGCTAGACTATTCTCATCTGGCTTGGATTTCAATTCATGATCAGCTTTTGCTGGCTCTTGGAATTTGCTACATTTGTGTGCAGCCTGATCTAGTATACTCTTAACTCACCAACAAAATTAGTAATAACTTTCTCACTCCAAGCTGTCCATCATTTACAAAATGGAAAAGTTAGATTTGTTTGTTTTTTAATTTAAAATAGAATAAAGATATCCTTTTATGCTAAATTGGGAGAATTTTTTTTTTAAATCAGTTTATTTAATTGTCTTGTCCCCTTTAAACATAAGAGACAATATGTGATTTTCTGTAATAACATGATTTTTTAATAAAAAATAATAATAATTTTAGTCATCAATTATCTGTAATACTTTAATTTTGTTTTTATAATGTAAATCATTATTTTATTTTATTTTTATAAGCAGTGCTACACATATGCGTAATATTATACCTATTGAGGGGTAATCCCATTTTATCAATATTTTATTTTCTTAATTTGAATTTTAAATTTTAAATTTTAAAATTTTTAATAATCAATATATTATCAATAAAATTGTAAGTATAGATAGTATTTTCTTTTTTTTTTAATTAAAATATTTGTCTCCCAATATCTTGTAATAAATTATAATATACACTTATATTGATTTAGAAGAATTTCAAGTAAGAGTAATACTATATGTAATTGCACTTTTATTTATAAGATTCATTTTATTATTTTGTTTTAAGTCAAATTTTAAATGTTAAATTTTATGACTTTCACCGTATCAATAATTGACATGTAAAAGAGTAAAATTTTTATAAATTTTTCTTAAGAAGATATAGCATATTCCTTTCAAGCAAATACGTCGTGATTTCTTAGTAACCTCGTATCCCAATAAAAATTTATGGAAAAAAATAGAAGAAAAAGAGTAAAACGGGGAAAGAACCAGAGCAGTAAATGAAAGCCACGTGTACAAATGTCCAAGAGCAAAAACCGTTGGCTTCCGCGGGCGACGTACTCCACTATAAATAACCCCGAGGAACCTTCCTCCACTCGTTCACTCCACGCCACTGCTCTCCTTTCACAAGCACTTCTTCATACACCCACCGCCCAGCCCGGTACTACCACCCAACTAGACCCTTCTCTTACGTGTTCCACGGCAATGGCGAACCGTATTCTCGCAGGAAACGGCAACTCCCCTGATCTCAGCCCATCGTCTGCTCTTATCTTCCTCGGGACTGGGTGCTCCAGCGCCGTTCCTAACGCCAGGTGCCTGATCCAGCCGTCCGATCCCCCCTGCAACATCTGCTTCCAGGCATTGTCGGTCCCACCAATGCAGAATCCTAATTACAGGTGACTAGGTTCTTAATTGTTTTGTGCGAGTATTTGACGTCGATTCTGTATGTCTTTGGGAAATAGTTGACGGTAGATCTGGCATTCTACTTCGGGGCATGTTTTGTAGCTGATTGGTTCCTTTATATGCTTTGTTTGGTTGCAGATTAAGTTTAGGAAAGGAAAAGGAATTTGGAATTCTGCTTCTCTCTCTCTCCCTCCCTCCCTATTTGCGTTAGTTGTGAGACTGAGAAAGCTAAATTTCTCAAAAACGGATGACTTTAGATTTTAGGAAGTAGCCTTGTTTTGGGTTATCGAGAAATGTATTGGATGTATTAAAATGTTAAAAAAAATTAAAAAAGTGAAAGAATATTGTGATAGAAAGAAAGAGGGAAGACAAAGATTTCAGGTGACCTACATCCACCGTGCACAAGGCCCAAAGGAGCTATGTCTTTTTATTGTCATCATCTTAATTATACGGTACAACTACTTATAATAAAAATTATATATATGGTACGACCAAATGGGTTTCTATAGAAGATATATTCTACCAAAGTTATAAGTGCACTAAAATTGAGCCGATATCTTCTACCACAGTTATAAGTTCACTAAAATTGTGTTGGTGAAGCATCGTAGTACAATTGTGGTTGATATTATACAAAGGCCTTTTAGTTCTTTAACATCCATAAAAACTCGAGGTGGAAACTTTGATTTATGAAAAAAGTGGCCAAATCGTATAATGTGAATTAGATTGGTTGATTTAGGCCAGAAAGATAGGGAAGTCCCAAACTAAACTGACCAAACTACGAATTGAGGTCCGCTGCTGGCAGGGGCAGAACCAGAAGGTGTAAGTAACCAGTGCATTAATGGAGAAAACGATTTTTTTTTAATAAATAAGAATGAAGAAAACAACTTGTTTTCTTATAAGTGAAGATATTGTCAATGGAGAAAAAAGCTTCAAGGCACTGATACAAGGAGGCATGTGTAATGCATGTGGGAATGTGGACTAGAGGCGTGAAGGTGGTATATTTGGTGGTTTTATAGGCAACAGAATCCATGATTCTATGGCCATCTCTGAATAGAATGAGCAGAAGCAAAAGAATTTGTTAGAAGCCATAATAAAGCGGCTCTGATGACGAGTTAAAACATAAATAAAATATTTGAAAGAAAATTGAGTGAGAAGACAAGAGATATTTTTTTATCAGTAAATAAGAATTCTATGATGATAATAGGCACAATAGATGTAAAGTGTTTCAACCTTGAAGACCTACGTCCACCTTGCATGGAGCCCAAAAGAGGTATATATGTGTCCACTTCACCAACCACAATGCCACTACATTTGTACTTCGGCTAAGGCAAATCTATCTTGTTAATAGCAAAAAGATGGACTTGGAACATGTAAAAGGAATTGAGTTGACCGTTTAAAATTATGTGGGTGTAATTTTTTTATGCCCTTGTTTTCTGTCCATGACCTGTGTAGCTGTGTTGGATTTTTATGATTTTTCGATCTACAGGTGCAACACATCCCTTCTAATTGATTATTGTGAAAGAGAGGGTAATCATAACTATATATTGATTGATGTTGGGAAGACTTTTCGGGAGCAAGTACTTCGGTGGTTTACCCTCCATAAGATTCCTAGAGTGGATTCTGTGAGCATTCTTTACCCATTTATTTGTTCTCATGTTTGTGATTACCTATGATATATAGCGCATGTGTTCTATTGTAAAATGACATGTTAGGAACTTGTTTGGATGCCTCATAAAAGTATACAACAACTTCATTCACCTGATAAATGTGTTCAGTCAATCATGAGAACTATATGTTTTCTTTTTCTTTTCCCCTAAAAACTCATACATTGTTTTTTGGCCAACGCCTTCCTTCCCCAAATCACTGGGGGCTAGGAAATTTAAAAGCATATTCTTGGCTTGCGTTTCTTTATTTTGTGGTACTGTGTGCATAACACATAATGTTGAAAAATGATCCTTACATAAAATCAACTCATGCCAACATGGCAAATGAACTTTTGCTGTTGTGTCTAGCATCACCTTCGTTCACTGTGTGACTTTCCTTCAACTTTTTGATTATCTGGAAGCCTGGCTGAAGCAGCACCAATGAAATAAGAATCAGCTGGACACATTTAGTGTATATAGATGTAATAATATGAATGCAGGTTATGATGGTTTAGTACCTAGTCGGATCTGTGTTTTGAGTTATTTTGATTTCGTGTTGTATGCTTATGTTGACTATATATTATCGTGCTTTTGTTGCCTATGCCAGGATTTTATATTTTCACTATTATATTTTTGCTTTAGTCGACAAGGCTAAGGTTTATATCTCATAAAGATAGGTGCAAATAAGACTCATTTGAATAACTATTTCATAGTTTATGGTTTGTTTCTTTTATTTTGGTCTCAGTTTATTGTATTTTAAACTTTAGATTTGTGTCCCCGTAATTTATTAAATTCTAACTATATATTTTCCCCAATATCGTTCTGAAAAAGTTAGTTCCTAGGTTTTCCCTTGAATTGTTCTGACATGAGATTGTGTGACCCTTCCCTTACCTATTGGGAGAGGAGACACCATTTGTACAAGGACCATTGGCATAGACAGCCATTGACGTTCATGATTTATGTTCAAACCCCAAGAACAAGAGAAGGGTGAATGGATAAAAAATATTGAAACCCTGAGGGGTAGCTCAACTGGTCCGGCCTTAGGTTTGCTCCCCAATGGTCATCAGTTCGAGTCCTCTTAAGGCCACTAGAGGTTCACTTAGTCGTTAACTTCAGGACCCCATGGGATTAGTCAAGTTACACGCAAGCTGGCCAGGACACCCTCGATTATAAAAATAAAAAATAAAAAAGATTGAATTTATTTACGAAGGATATGGCCCTTCACACAGCAAAATGTTGATAGAGGATCATGTACCTGAATCCTATTCATTAGCTTTAAGACTTTGTAGGCTTAATTTGACTCATACATAATAATTTGGCAATTATTACTTATCAAAAAGATAATTTGGCAATTATTATCGCCTTGCTCTGTTCATCCCTAGGTGTTGGAGTCTGTTGATTTATGTTTAATTTATCAGACCCATTGTTAAATCTGATGTTTTGTTAGTGTTGGAGGTTGATTAAGAATGGTAGACTTGGTGTCTAGTTCTTTTATAAGGCCATGAGAAAGTTGATTGGGTAAAAACATAAAATAGTACATTGTATCAATATAGATGTATGTATATATATATCTTTCAAACCATATTTGTATCAATATATCTATTGTAGTTTGAATGAAGCTCAAAGCACACTACGCTTGACTCATCATGTGTGCTGGAAACCCTGATTTGCTCATTTCCTATCAACCCATTATGTGTTTAAAAAAAAAAAAAAATCAATTGTTTATTTTAATATTATGTAGGCTTAATAGTTTCAATGATCATACTTGTTGGCAAAGTTTCACAGGGTTTCTATTATAATGCAAAAGCTGTAAGACCTTGACGATTTACATGAGTTCTCTCAATCTCCATCTCTCCCTATCTCTAGAGTAATAAATGGGCCTGGGAGAAGTTCTTCTATGCACACCCAAAATCTATGGTCCATCACATTGATCGTTCATTGAAATTTATGTCCTTTATTTTTCTTGTCATTTTGATTCCTTGTGCTTGATTCACCAGAATGAATGAAATCTGCAGTCCATCAAAGTAAAAAGGTGAGTGGATTGAGCTTTGGACGTTGATGAATCTTATTGACTCTTGTATTTGAGCATTTTCATTTATTTCTTATGGAATTGCATTTAATGTTGTGTGCTTTTTGGTAATTTAATACTGAATCTCAATTTGCTTGAAAACTGAAACCCTGCTCTTACTGAGATATAGAACTTAATACTGTGTCA
>QEOT01003394.1:64464-108844 GCA_003123785.1 Pterocarya stenoptera | reverse complement strand
GGTGAACTTTGATTTCACAGTTATTTCGAAAAATGGTGCTGGACAGTTGGATATTCTTATATTGGATACATTGTACAAGGTCAGCAAATTCCTTTTTAATACATGCAATAAGTAAAGACAACTCATCCATGAATACACATCACTAACATTGAGTTTTGAGGGGCATTGGATGTAATGACAAGATAGCTGGCATCAATGATAGGATGATCATTATTAGATAGTAGGAGTCTTTCTTTGACATATATCATGCATCAATGATATGATGATATATGTATTTATATGTAAGATGATATACATGGTCTGAGAGCATTTATTGCCACTTGTAGTGTCATATAATGACATGATATATTGTGTACTAGAATAAACTTCCTTCAATCTATTCCCTTGTGCTACATGTTTTTATATCTGCTCATACATGTTTTTCTATTTCTGTNTAAACTTCCTTCAATCTATTCCCTTATGCTACATGTTTTTATATCTGCTCATACATGTTTTTCTATTTCTGCTTTTATTTTGCTTTTTATTAATTTTGTTCTGATTCCCACTAATTAATCTTGTTTGCTTTTTTCTGCGCACAGAAAGGATCCCATAATACCCACTTTTGCTTGCCACAGGTCTGTTCATGTCCTGATAAGTTTAATATTTATGCATTCTCCTTAAAGCTTACATCCTGCTCATGTCAAATTAACTAATTTTGCAGACACTTGAAGCTGTGAAGAGGATATGTCCTAAGCAAGCCCTGTTAATTGGAATGACTCATGAGTTTGATCACCACAAGGACAATGAATATCTGATGGAGTGGTCCAAAAGGTACAAATCTATCGCCCCTTTCTTAAGAATGAATCACAATCTCACTGGTCCAACTGCCTATTCTCATGATCAATAAAATTTTGTTTACGATCGAAAAAAAAAAAAAATTGACACGATTCTCTTGTTTTACCATGGCCATAGGTTATGGTTTTAACATTAAAGTAAGAACTCATGTTCTGTTGTCCCATTGAATGTATGCAGGGAAGGAATACCTGTGATGCTTGCGCATGATGGTTTGAGAATCCCTATAGACCTATGATACGGTGAGGAAATTCTCTTGAACTCAACTTTTTTTTTCCTTATTTAGTTTAGTATTTTTATAATATGCAGTCGTTGAAAATGATATCTTTAGTTAATCTTTATGCTGGAAAACTTCAATGATGTGGCTCTGAGTTATAGCCACATGAACAAGATTTTGAACTCATCAGCCCTATTAAGATAATAGTAGTTTGCCGCTGTAAATGCACTCCCCATTCAAGTAAGGTGTAATTGGAAAATTGGTCTAACTACAGCCTGACTTTTTGATAGGTAATCAAGAAGTTTTATTCATAGGAGAAAAGGCATAACCAAAGTACACAGGAAGTATACATGAGAACTAACTACATTCTGACTATAGTTTTGTTTTCTATTTCATCCATGTCTTTTTGCCGCAAGTGCACCTCGGGTTATTCACTGGCCCCTAGAAATTGCCGAGTGTCTGTGCACCCCTGGGATTAGTTGGGACTTTGTTCTTGGACACCCGGTGCCAATAAAAAAAGTCTAATTGGTTTTAGGATTATTGACCATAAAACTTCATTAACTTTTGCACTGTCCACCAAATGATTACTCATCTACCTCCTTGGTTCTATGATTTCATGCCCATAACCAAGCTCAACCAGCATCACCACCACAAATTCACAGCAAACTAACAAAACCATAACCCCACATCAGTCATGCTTCTCAAGACCTCAAAGAAACCATAGACCCTTAATCTTCTTATCAAATATTCATTTTCTTCATCTATAGATTTCCTTCCCCGTCTCCCCAATAGCTTTTAAATTGCCAATAACCATCACATAAACCTTACAGCAAGAAAACCATATCCCAAATACTATCCAACTGCCAAAAAACTTTAAAAGAAATAGAACAGCTAAAATACAAATAAGGAAGTTGAGGTTTGGTGCTTACAATAGGTTAAGGTAGTTATGAAGTGGTAAAGGCCTTGGTCTTGGTGGTATGCTCCCTCCAGGTCGAAGGTTCTAATCCTCTTGGGTGCAAACAATTCCTAGGGGCCATCAGACTGGGGGATTTTTCCCTTGAATTACCCCAAGTGCACTTGTAGGAAACTCCTTGCTGAGGACCTGTGCACCCCAAGGATTAGTCGGGCCACTGTTCTCGGACACCCGGTGCCAGAAAAAAAAAAAAAAAAGTAGTTATGAAGAGCTAAGTGGGAAAAATGAGCTCAGTGGTGATGCTGAAGAGTCAGGTGGTAAGAGGTGGTAGATTCTTTTTTTTTCATTGTTTTTTTTTAACTTTTGTTTGCTGTCCTTTAATGTGTCACATGAATGGCATATTCATTTTCTTTTATGCACATATTCCTTAAATACTTGACAATTGAAACATTGAAATTTAGAGTCATTGCTAAATTGGTTTGAGAGAGATGACCAGAAACAAAGATCAATGTTGATGTTGGAGGATGCACAGTGTAGGTAACCCAAAAACTTTTCACGGTACAGCAGTACTCTTTAATCATTCCCTCCTCAGAGGTAGGACCCATGTACCATAAATCCCCCCTCCCAGCTTGATTCTTATAAAGATAACTAAATTTAACCACTGCAGAGAGTAACACAAAAACACAAGTCGATTTAATAACTGGTATGATATTTAACAGCCTTCACTAGTGCAAAAGCTAGGGTATTGCAATTCACCTCTGTGGTTAATCATACTTCCTGTTTTTTTAAAAATTTATATATGACTTCCTCAATTTGGATTACAGTGGTATATCTCATCAACCAATCTAGTTTTCTCACTAACCAATCTGTCTGACACTCTACTTGCACTAATCCTTTTTCGAAAATGTTCTTCCGAGGTGTACTCCAACCTTTTTAAAGTCATGGAGAGGATAGTATTACGCCTAACCACCAAGAGATACATTGTTATTTACCCTGAAATCTATTTGAAACTTTGAACTGCACCAAATACATTTGAAACCCATGCACAAGTTGGTAGCTTTAAAAAAAAAAACAAAAATTGTTTCATATCTTTAAATTTCTAGTAGAATAGTAAAAAATAAAACTATAGTCTGAATTTAATATCTTTTTAATGTTATGTATGTAGGTTGATGAGGACTGAATTAACGTGAAGATATCTACGTACAGTTTCCATCCCTTGTTGGGTTTTCAGAAACTATGGTGCAATGGTATTAGTGTCAGACTAAAAAAAAAATGATAGTAGTGTCAGACTATTTCTATTGTCAACAACTTCATGGAGATTTAGAGCAATTTTTACAAGGTTGTGGAGGAAGTGGTTTTTATATTAATAGCCATGGGGTAGGAGTTATTTGAATTTGTATGTTTGAAGAACATATTAGTTTATAGTGTATTTCCAAACAAATCTTTCTTGGATTTGTCAAAGTTCAAAATAAGATGAAGTTTTCAGATTGCAAGAAAAGTGAATATCAGTGTGCAAGTATAGCGAGAATGTTGAGATGGTTATTATTATTTGATTAATTTGTCAAGTACAAAATCCATGAGTTGAGATGGTTTGTTTCATACCTCAGATTTTGTAAACTTCTTGTTGGGGTGCGTTGGGGCAGGTCGCTACTATATGTAATCTGTCACCAAAATATGCCCTTAGGCCCATTACTACTACTACTTTGATGCACTTGATTTGCACTTCGGGGAAAAATATGTTGGATGCATTTGCTTATCATCCAAAAGAACTACAGCTTTAGGTCATGCATGATGAAGTGTCAATGAACTAGTTTATGATATAATATTGCCTCAGGTCTCATGAAGGATGAGTAGCGAACAACTGGGGTGTTATGAAGTTTGGAAAGAGAATTGCTGAAAAAGACAGCTGCTTTTCTTGAGGATTCACAATACTAAAGTTTGTTCATGTTTACATGCAGGCCTTGACTGATTAGCTTAGTTTAAAAGCATGTCTTTAGCGTGATTATAACAAGCGATATATGTTTAGAAAAGTTGGATATTCTCTCAACTTTTTTCCCCACAGTAGTATTTTCAATTATCTTAATAAAGATATGACTTGATTACACATTTGTTCTATATATGACAGCGGTGAAACCATATATACCAGTTACTGTTTGGCATCTCCAGTCTTTGTATTTTAATTTTTAGTTAACTTGGGGTTAAGTTTCTACTTGTTGAAAAATGGACAATACCAATGGTGCAAAATTTCGTCAAAATCAAAGAAACATTTTATGTTTTTTTGTTATGAGTATGCTGCAATGTAACGTTAAGTGAAATAGTGTAAACGCAGGTGATACTGAGAATGGAAACTACAATGCTTCCATTACTGATAACTTGGATTTTCGAGGAATCCAAAACCTCCAAAGAGAATGCCAAAATGATCAGATTTCACATAAGAAATTCCTGATTCCTTATCTGCGTGACTCTAACAAAATTACTAATAAAAGACATAAAACCCCGTACAATCCAGCTAATGAAAACACGGCGTTTTAGACATTAAATCAAACTACACCATTCAGACTTATTCCAATTAAAACAGTAAATTAATCTAAGGAACAATTAAAACGACACAGCATCCTACTGGTCCTGAAATGCGTCGCCTGCTTCTTCCTCTCTTCGCACAGTTTTGCTCACGTATGAAATGCCCAAATTCCCTTTTCCTCTCCTCATTGCCCTAGCCTTCAATATTCTTCCTTCCAGATCAAGCTCTCACCTTTACCTCTTCTTCCACCTACTCCCTCCATCAGTAACCTAACAATCCCCCACACTTCCAAGACCTTGCCCACAAGGTGTGGATACAAGGCTCGAAGATCCCATAATTTCTCCCAATTGCTGTCCTCCATGGCTGTACCGGTCCACTTCACCAATACCTCTATCACGGCCCGATTGTTCTGTTGCCTCATACAGCGTTCTACTATCTTCTCCGACTCAGGTAAAATCTCACATTTTTCATCTGTGGGTGGGAGGGAAGGCAAGATTTGAATTTGCTCACCGATTTTCTTCTTCAAGCAGGATACGTGGAACACTGGATGGATCTTGCTCATTGGGGGTAAATCAAGCCTGTAGGCCACGGATCCAAGCCTTTGGGTCACTCGAAAAGGTCCATAGAACCTTAGAAACAACTTCAAGTTGTGATGCACAGCCACCGTCTTCTGTCAGTAAGGTTGAAGGCGTAGGTAGACCCAGTCATCTATCTTGAACTCCCTCTCTGTTCTTTTCTTGTCTGCAAATGTCTTCATCTCGTTTTGAGCTGCCTTGAGGTTCTGCTTGAAAAACTCTAACATTTGTGATCTGTTGCGTAAATTTCTGTCCACTGCTTCATTGTTTGATGTCTCTGGTATGTACAAGAGGAGTCTCGGGGGTGGGTACCTGTATAAATCTTCAAAAGGTGATATCTTTGATGAACTATGGTAACTCGATTTGTAGCACCATTCGGCTAGGGATAACCACTGCGCCCAGACCTTTGGTTTCTGCCCCACATAGCACCTTAGATAGCCTTCCAGGTTCTTGTTTAAGGATTCTGTCTGGCCATCACTTTGAGGGTGATAGGCAGAACTGAAGTTTAAGGTCGTTCCCTACAATTCAAACCAACTCTTCCAAAACAAACTCAAGAACACAGAGTCACGGTCAGATACAATTGTTTTAGGAAGACCATGTAATTTAAAAACTGTATCAATAAAGAAATGGGCTACATCCTGAGCAGTGTAAGGGTGAGAAAGAGTCATGAAATAACCATACTTAGTGAGTCTATCCACTACCACTAAGATCACCGAGACCCCTTTGGATAGGGGCAGACCTTCTATAAAGTCCATAGAGATGTCTCCTTCACCCACCTTTTTATATCCTTCTTCATACCGAACCAATAGAAATCTCTCTTAGCTCGCTGATAGGTCTTTACATACCCCGTGTGACCCGCCATTGGGTCAGTGTGAATGTAATGGAGCACCTTTTTAATGAAAGGTGTTCCTGGCACCAACATAAACCTTCCCTTCTTTAGAAGAAGGCCTTGTATGATGGAAACTCCCTTAGGAATATCCTGTTGTGTCCCTGCCTTGACAAGAAGTTCTTTAAATTCTTGGGATAATTGGTAACTCAGTTTTAGTTCCTCCACCCAATCTGGTTTTGGGAGTGTAAGCTGAGTAAATAATGCTTCTACTAACCCTTCTTCTCCTTCCTTCCGAGAAAGAACATCAGCCACTCTATTCTCTTGTCCCTTCTTGTACTCAATTCTAAACTCATACCCCCATCAACTTAGTAAGCCATTTCTGTTGCGCTTCAGTGCCTACTCTTTGCTCCAATAAGAACTTCAGCACCTGCTGATCTGTCTTGACTATAAATGATTGCCCCAACAAGTAGGGTCGCCATTTCTGGACAGCAGTTACTAAGGCCAACAGTTCCCTCTCATAAGTGGATAAGAGGAGAGCCCTACCCTTCAAGGCCTTGCTGAAAAAGGCAATAGGCTGCCGCGACTGCATTAGGACAGCCCCTATCCCTGTACCACTCGCGTCACATTCAATGATAAAAGGTCTAGTAAAATCTGGAAGCTTCAACACTGGGGGTTGAGTCACCACCTCCTTCAATCTGTTAAAGGCTTGTTCAGCCTCTAAACTCCACCCAAAATTATTTTTCTTGAGCAAACTAGTCAATGGAGCTGCTAGTATCCTATACCCCTTAATAAACTTCCTATAATAACCCGTTAGGCCCAAGAACCCCCTCAAGGACTTAGTATTCTTTGGTGATGGCCAATCTAGCATGGACCTAATCTTGTTTGGATCTGCCCGGACTCCTTCAAATGATATAATGTGACCCAAGTAATCTACCTCCTCTACTCCAAATCGACACTTAGACATCTTCGCGTACAATTGATGATTCTGCAGCACTTCCAGTACTTGTTTTAAGTGTTGTAAGTGTTCTTTCCAGCTCCCACTATACACTAAAATGTCATTGAAGAACACCAGTACGAACTTCCTTAAGTATGGCTTAAATACCTGGTTCATGAGCCCTTGAAAAGTGGACGGGGCATTACCAAGAACTCGTAGTGCCCTTCGTGAGTTCTAAAAGCAGTTTTCTCAATGTCCTCGGGTACCACTCGAATTTGATGATAACCCAACCTGAGATCCAGTTTTGAAAATACCCTCGCCCCACATAACTCATCCAATAGCTCATCTATAACCGGAATGGAAAATTTATCTTTTATTGTGTGTTGATTTAGTGCCTGGTAATCCACACACATGCGCCAACTGTCGTCAGCCTTAAGTACTATCAGTACTGGTGAGGAAAATGGACTGGAGCTGGGTCTAATAACCCCTGCTTGCAGTAATTCTGCCACTATCTTTACTATTTCCGTTTTCTGGTAATAGGGGTATCTATAGGGTATATTTGAGATAGGTGGGGTACTATCCTTCAAAACAATTTTATGGTCATGCTCTCTTACTGGAGGAAGCCCCTTGTGCTCTTCAAATACCCCCTGGAACTGTTTTAACAGCTCACTAACTTCCGTGTTTGGCACAACTACACTGTCACTTGTTGAAGTAACTTGGATTTGGAGCAAAAACCCCCTTCCCTTAGTTATTGAGGCCAACATTGCCTTGCTACTTCCCTCAAGAGATATAGGTTTAGGTTCCAACCCTCTAAGCTCCACCGTATGTCCAGCATTTTTGAATTGCATAGATAGCTTGGAAAAGTCCCATACAATAGGTCCAAGAGTCACCAACCAATTTACCCCCAACACAATGTCACACCCTCATAATTTCAAAATGTAAAGAGATTGACAGAATTGAGTACCCTGCATTTTAAGGGGTACCGATTCACAATGGCCTTCACTCTGAATAATGGCTCCATTTGCCACCCTTACAACTAGCTTGGTGGATTGGTTGATGTTTAGTTTTACTTTTCTTGCAATAGTTGGATCTAGGAAACTGTGAGAGCTTCCCGAGTCCAATAGGATCACAACTGGTTCCCCACTAACCATACCCTTTACCCTCATCATACTTGGGCTAGGAGTACCTGCGATAGCATTAAGGAAAATTTCAGGATTTCCCTCAACCTTAGCAGCCAGTGCACTGTCCTCTACCAACATCTCCACTTCTTCACCCCTCCAAGCTGATCTTCCTCTAGATTCTCACACCCTTGTAGTAGATAAATCTTGGTTTTCTTACAAACATGGTTGGAATGCCATTTCTCATCACAGTGGTAGCATAATCCCTTCTTCCGTTTTTCCTCCCATTCCGTGGAGAAGATCCTCCTTGTAGGTTGGAAAGGTTTAGTCAACTTAGTGCTGCTTTTAGTAGATTGCTCCCCATAAGACGTTTTGTTAGCTAGAGAGAATATGGATCTGTCCCCTCCTGACTTTATCCCCTTCCGAGAGCTAATAAGATACTCCTCTTGAATTTTTGCCAGTGCAAAAGCCCCAATTAAACTGGTTGGATTAAACATTTTTAAGAGTAGCCTAACTTCATCTTTCAATCCACTGATGAAACAGCTTAATTTGTGTGCCTCTGATAGTCTGTTGATCCTGTTAGACAATGACTCAACTGAGTCTGGTATGCTGATACTGTGGTGGTCTGCTTCAGCCGTGTTAGGGCTTCCATCGGATCGTCATAAGTGGAGGGGCCAAACCTGAGTTGAAGCACTCGAGTAAAGATTTCCTAGTTGGTAAAATGCCCATTGTCCCAAGCACCCTTGTACCAGATAAGTGCCTCACCTTGCATGTGATATGCTGCCATTAATAATTTCTGGGCTGGATGTGTTTGATGAAAGTCAAAATAGTGGTCTGCCTTAAACACCCAACATGCTGGGTCACTACCATCAAAGTGAGGGAAATCTAACTTGATTCCTCTAGTGAGTGCTCTTCGATTATCATTTCCCTCATGCTCTCTCTTATGTCTATTTTTAGGAGGTGGCTGCTGCTTGTGTTCCCACACAGTGCGTAGCATTTCAGCCATTTGATCCAATCTATCAGACAAACGTTGGAGTGCCTGCTCTTGGTCTTCCGCTCGGCGTTGCTTGCTCTCCTTGTTGTCCTGCTTAAAGCTGGTGCTTTCGGCCATACTGGATGGTTGATTGAATTTCTGGTTTGAATTACTGTTTGGTAGATTGAGAATGGAATAGAATGGTATTTCTGAGTCTGTATATATTGGGATATAATGGTAAGGATCATAGGCTCTCAGGATACCACTTATTATGAGTCTATTGCAATGTAACGTAAGTGAAATAGTGTAAACGCAGGTGATACTGAGAATGGAAACTACAATGCTTCCATTACTGATAACTTGGATTTTCAAGGAATCCAAAACCTCCAAAGAGAATGCCAAAATGATCAGATTTCACATAAGGAATCCCTGATTCCTTTTTCCCCATCTCATATGCGTGACTCTAACAGAATTACTAATAAAAGACATAAAACCCCGTACAATCCAGCTAATGAAAACACAGCGTTTTAGACATTAAATCCAACTACACTGTTCAGACTTATTCCAATTAAAACAGTAAATGAATCTAAGGAACAATTAAAACGACACAGCATCCTACTGGTCTTGAAACGACGCCACCTGCTTCTTCCTCTCTATGCACCGTTTTGATCACGTATGAAATGCCCAAATTCCCTTTTCCTCTCCTCATTGCTCTAGCCTTCGATATTCTTTCTTCCAGATCAAGCTCTCACCTTTACCTCTTCTTCCACCTACTCCCTCCATCAGTAACCTAACATTTTTGCACAAGTTTATTCAAGAATGGCGTATTGAATTTAGTTGTCTTTTATTTGCTTTATATTGTGAGACCATTCTATTATTTTATTATTATTTTTTACTATTATTTAATATTCTATTATTATTTTTTCACTACTATTTATAGAATAACTGAGTCACCTTACTACCCAAACTCAACCTTAACGTTTCTTTCCTTTCTTACTACACATAACTAAATGGGAAATAAATATATATATACTTATTATATAAGCAGCAATCGACCGGCTACAGTACGCTACAATAAATTTTTCGTTCCATTTTTCCTCCCCGTGCATATGATGAGGTCTTTTTTGCCCTTCAATTTGTTCCGGTTTGTTTCCGTGCATTTGGGGTGTTTTTTGTCTTTTCCTTCTAAGGATTTAAGGCCTATGCTTCGGTCATTCCGCCCGTCTCTCTCATTTCGTTGTCTCTCTCATTTCGCCCGTCTCTCTTTAGTGCTCTCTCTTTCGCTTGGCTTTTCTAGGTTTTCGCCTTCTTTGTCTTCTCCTTCTTTTTCATTTTTTGCATGTGGCTGTCGTTGTTTGCTTCTCTTGGTGTGCTGTTGATTTTTATTTTGGCTTTTCTACGAGTATGTTGTTTGCTGTTTTTGGTGGTGTTTCTGGAAAAGGGACGGCCTTTGGTTGGTTTGGGGATTTTTTGTAGGTTTTCCCTGTTGTTTCGTTTGGTTTGGGATGTTGTTGTGGCTTAAAGTTCAGATTTTTTTTTGTGTGGCTTAAAGTTGACATTTTTTTTTACTGATTTTTGAAGGGTCTAAATGAGTTCCTGTTTGGTTATTTTTCGGATTTCTTCTTGTTCATTTTGTTTGTTTTGTTTCGGTGGGGATGTTGTCGTTTAAAAGTTGCCATTTTTTTTGGGGGTTTTGGAAAGGTATGAACGAGTTGCACTTTGGTTTTTCTTGTTTGGTTTTTTCGGGTGTTTTTCCATGTGGTTTTGTGTATTTTGTTGCTATTTAGAAGTGTTTTTTCGGCTTGTTTCGGAGTTTAAAATTTTTCGCTATTTTCGTTTTGATCCCGTGGTCGATGATGTACTTTATTTTTCTGAAATCCATTGTATAAAATGGCATTTGGGTTGGCTTTCCGTGTAATCAGTGCATTTTTCCCGTGGTATTATTATTTTTCCCGTGCATTTGTATTTTATGTGATATTTGTGGATTTTTTTTGTTTCTGTAAAATTTACATTTTTTTTTATTTCCAGTTTCATCCGGTGGTCGATGATGAGCTGTTCATTTTTGGGTGCCATTTGGGTTGCCTTTCTATGTTTTTCCTGTGCTGTTTTTATGACAGTTGATCAAAGTTCTGGTCTCTGGTGGTGCATTTTGGTGTTGTTTTGAAGGTGATACTTTTTTTTTTTTTGGGACTTCTGCTCTTGTGTTCTTTCGGGTTGTCTTCCTGGTCTTCTTCCTTGATTCTTTCCATCATCTTCTGATTGTAGTTGATAAAAAGTTTTAATTTTTCACTGTGCATTTTGGTTTTACTTTAAAGTAGGTTCTTTTTTTGTTGGTTTTCATCGTTATGCTCGATGATGCACTATACTTTTTGGTTTCAGTAGAAGTTTTAATGAATATGTAATTTTTTTGTTTTCCTATTTCGCAAATGCATTCAAAAATCTATTTTTCTTTTTCTGGAATTTTAGATAAATGTTTTAATTCTGGAGATTTGTTAGTTTTTTAGACAACTGTTTTTTTAGATAACTGTTCTTCTAAAGAGTTTTTGATTTTTATAGTTTCTTTAGTTTAACTTTTTATGCAATGAAGATTTTGATGCTGTTTTAATTTTTTTGGTTTCGTTACGTGAAGTTTATTTTTTTACTTTGTTAGGTTTGAGTTTTATTCCGGTTGCAATTTAATATTTCGCTTCTATCATTTTTGTAGTACCTATCTGTTTCTTCAGCTATATTTATCTATATCTTCGGCTATATCTATCTATATCTTCGGCTATATCTATCTATATCTATATATATATATCTTCTATAGCTATTATATAAGTGGCAATAAGGGAGCTACAGTAATTTACAGTGAATTTCGCATTCCGTATCTACAACTATTATATGTATTGTCTATAGGTATTATATACATTACTTTTATTTTTATTTCCATCTATATCTATAGTTATATATTATATATATATAATTTGCTCAATCTTTTTTTCGTCTCCCATGCATCATGTCCTATGTTTTCTGCCCGTCATTTCGTATTTGGTTCTGTTCTTGCAGTACAAGTTTTGTTTGAGATGGATGTGTTGGCCTTTGGTCAGTGTATTAAAGTATTCTAAATGCATCTGTCAGTATTTTGATGGTCTCGATAATTGTATTTTCAACATTAATTTTCTTTGATATTCGTGTAGATCTTTTTGGTTCGATTTCCAGATTTTAATTTTAAAATATTCTACCAGATCTGTTTCATTAGTTGAAACAGTTAGTTCAGTTCGTAACTTTTTAAATTTATTTTGTTTATTAATTGTTTTGTTCCTTTCTCGTTTTGCTGGTCCATTTGAGTTCCAATTTGACTGTGCCGAGCTTTCTGTAGCTGCCGTTTTAATCAATTCTTTATAGTTTCTGTGGGTCAGTTTGTCAGAGTTTTTTTTTTTTTTTTGTCCTTTTCTACAAAATTTTCAATCCACTTAACTTTTCTGGAATCTGTCAACTTGAAAGGATGGCTTCACTATTTGGGTTTTTGTGTCGTCCTTATATTGCCGACAATAGAAAAAGTTTAGTAAACTCAGTTCATCTTTTTCTGCATCAGTCTTTTCTTCCTTTATTACTCTTTTTTGGATGTGTCCTACCGAGGTCCTTACTTTACGTCTATATATCTATACTTATATAAACTCCAATATATCCTTTCGATTTGCATTTACAAACATAGACTCACTCTTCCATTCTCTTGGAGTTTTGAGATTTTTTCCTTTTTCAGTAGTACGTCTGTTGTTAATCCATTTGTGTTATTTTTTTGTGCATTTTAAACGTTCTATTTCTTTGCCTTGTTCTTTTCTGCATGGTTGTTCTGTTTATGAACGTGCTCATTTCGTGTGCCTGTAGGTTTAGTTGTTAGATTTATGTCAATCTTTTCGCCCTTTTTCTGTGGTGTAGACTTCATTTGTAAATGGTTGCGTCTGTGTTTCTTCAATTCTATGTTGTTTTTGTTTCTTCAGTTCTATGCTTTAAGTGGACAACTTTAGCTCCCATGGTTATCTTCCCTGTCGTTTTCATCGTTGATATCTGAAACTGCGGCGTAGCTACATTCTTTTGTGATGTTGCTTCTGTCTGAGACCGCCGGTTGTTTGTTTCCATCTTTTATATTTGAAACCATGACATGGCTAAATTTTTTTGTAATGTTGGTTCTGTCTGAGACCAGGGGTTGTTTCTGTTGTGTTTTTTATTTCTTTTATTTATGCATTTGCATATTTTTTTCCTCGGTCTTATGGTTGAGTTTTGTAGTTGCATTATGATTTTTAACTAATTTGAAAATCTCATCTCTTTTTTATGGTCCTCAATTTTTATGGATGTTATTCTATATTTGCTCTGGTATCTACGTGCATTGGTTTGCTTCGTTTGTTGAATGTTGGTTCTGACACTTCTTTAATTTTTTATGTGCTTTTAGCTCCTCTAATCTGTTTATATTTGGTGCAGGCAACCTGGACTTACTGTTTTCCTGATCAGTTTAGTTAAGATTTGTTTGTTTTAATAGTTATCTTCTTATAGATGTTTATATGAATATGTCTTATTTTTCATTTGTTGTTTAAGGAGATGAGGTCTTCTTGTTAAGTTAAGGTAGTTGTTTTCGTGTGAATATTTTGCTCTGAATATGTTTCATGATTTATGGTAAACAACATGTTTTGATTTTAACTGTATATATATGACTAATTCATAATTTCTTTTATTTTTTTTGTTCCATAATTTTTGGTTTAATATCAGGATAACATTAGAGTTTCTATGTATCTAAGTTTTATTTTCTTCACATTGGTTGTACTTTTTGCTTTTTCTATGCCCTTTTATTTAACGCAATATGTTGTTGTCATAATACTACCTTGTTTTGAAATGCTTGTCAAATATTAAAATCTGTTATATATTTTTTTAAACTTTTTTATCAGTAGTTGCATTTTGTAAATGTATGTAAGCAAATTCTATAGTTTGTGTTTGTTCTACAAACTTTTTAGCTTTGTAAAATTTAGGATTCCTCTTTTGTTCCCATATTGTTTTATTTTTATAGATTTAATTTGCTGTAGTATAATCTGGACTTTTGATGCCTATCTCTACTTTTTGGTGAAACTTCTGTGAAAATAGAAGATTATGGTTTAAGGTTTACCTTTGAATCTTATAAAAATTATAATTATTTTGCTGGGGGTCAAATAAATAATGTCAGAAAAATTATTTACACCTAATGATGTTGGGTTCATTGATAGATTACCAGGCAATAGAAGAAATCAAACTAGCGGTCTTTTTTTTTCCCCCTTTACTATTCTGCGCAACTGTTATATGTTAACTTTTTGTGTGATTGAAACATTCAAAAGTCTATTATAAAATATTGACAGCTGGATTTGAAGTTTTCATCTATTTTGCTTTTCTGTCATTGATCTCCTAACTATTTGGGACAGTAAATAACATTTTAAACATTATATTATCTATACCTCAGTGATATAATTGTAATTTCTATAATCTTATAATCACTATATTTTTCACTTGACTAACTAATTTATCACATGCTGCAGAAATGCATAAACAATCAAATTTCAGTTTTCCAGTTTTCCAACAATCGAATTTTTTGTTTTCCAGGGTGTATATGTTAATTAAATATATCATGTTTTCATCTATGTGGTCAGCTTGTATTGGTCCAAATCTTAACTGCAAATATATATATATTTATATATATCTGTGTAGGATGTTTTTTTATTAAAGTCTTATGAAGGTACAAAAAATGTACTAAATATTATTTCCAACTTTTAATTTGATGATGATGATATTTTGTTCTCCTCTAAATATACATGAAATCACAACTTTTTCCCTTTTATATTATAATGAAAAAAGTGACATTATATTTCTGAGAACTTAAGATATTTAGAATATTCTTCCATTTCAAGAATATATAAAATTTATTTTTGTTCTTTTGGAGTTGATGTTAAACAAGCTTTAGTAGTGTATATTTTCGAGGTTTAAATTTTTGAATAAATATGAACAAATTCTGTTTATTTGTATTTTTATATTCTTGCAATGGAGGAATGTTCACAATGTTTTTGGTTACTCATCTATAATGACTTTTAAGAATTGTTACTGTGGCTGGTGACAATTAAATCTATATGTTTATTTTCTGTTAATTTTTATTGGGCTGCTTGGAAAAGTACTATCCTCCATTGACTATACTATCGCCTGCATTGTTTTAGAACACCAACACTAACATCAAATTTTTTTTTTTCCTATTAATTAGCAAATTTATAGAATCTATTAAATATTCGATTGGGTAATCATATGATTTCATGTAAGCACCATATTAATAACAATTTTAGAACAAATCATACCTTGCCAAGAACAAAAAAATTATTCTATAGAACATTTCATATATAGAAATTTTGTACTTTCCTTTTCCAAAATTAGTATCGAACAATATTTGAAAAAAATATATGAAATATAGCAAATTTAATTTTTTTTCATTTTATATTCTGTTTGTTTAAATTTAAAGAAAATTTATAAAAGTTATTTTGGGCAACTAATATCTATTCGCTACAACGTTTCATATATGCTAATGATTCTGTTATATTTGAATCTGTTTAGAAGTAAATAGCTCTTTCCCGGAGCATATAAACACAAAATAATAGTTGATAAATAAATAAGAGCAAATTTTTCTCTAAAAGAGTAAAATTCGATGAATGATTTTGGTATCAACTTTTGATTTAAAAATTGACGTCAAATTAATGGGGATTTCGATTATGGACTGTTCTGGATATCAAATTCGTCCAAACCGTAAGAAGTTAAATATTTGTTTGTTCCATTCAACCAAATTCTAATGTTTTCAATATACAATTCTTTAAAAGTGAATCCCTACGAAATAAAAGCCCTCAAAAGTGTTGTATTATAAACCCAATTGTTTTTAAAAGAATAGTTTAAGAATTTGTTAATAATAAAAACGAATCCAAATGCAAACGTACTAAGCGAAACAAATTTAAGCATGTTAGGTAACGAAAAGCCCCACAATTTTTTTGGTTTATTGCGTCTTATTAGATTATTTTAACTCAGAAACCATTGTGACTATGTGTTTTTTTATAAGAGAAATACATCAAATAAAATTAAAATCGAAACATATTTAAACTTATATAATAGAAATTGACGTTATTTGAAAAATGCAACTTTATGTTAACATCATATAGACAAAAATGAAAAATTTTAGAACGTTTCATCCAGATTAAACAAAGAACGGTTAGTCTTTTATTGGTTTTATTTTTTTATTTAAATTTTATTATATTTTTAGACAATTTATCTGTGATAAAAATAATGCTATTAAATTTTAAATGTTGTGTTATTTTAAATAATATACTATCTATATATTCCGTTATTAAATTTGTATTGATCTAAAATATTTTCCTCTTATTTTAAATTGAACTAGGAATATAAAAAAAATTTCATTTAAAATTATTGAAAATAATTCTTGGCAACCAAAAAAATTCTTATATTTAAAGAAAAATTCTTATATTCAAAAATTTTTTGAGAGTTTTCTTTTCAATGAAAGGTCAAAAGTCTACATAATTTTAATTGACTTAAAAGAAAGTTCTAACTTTTCCTTTTAAGAATTTTTTTGTCGAATTTTTTATTTATATAGTTATTATATATTGTAATTCTTTAAAATTAATTTTAAAATCAATCATAACCAACAAAATTTTTTCCTATTTTTTAATTTTGGAAAATGAATTTTTTTCTCAAATACTGACAATAATTATTTTTATTTTTTGTATGAAATATAGGAATTATATTATCGGCGAAGTCCAAAATTCAACGAAAATAGTCACTTTTCAATTGAAAAAATTGTAAGTATTTATTTGTGTTATGTGTTAAAATTTATTCTTGATATTTAATGCATTTTTAGAATTCTATACTTTTTCTTCAAGATTCTTCTTTCTTGTGGAAGAAAATATTTGTTAAAGTTTTATGCTGATAAGCAATTTCCCAACCTGTGATATGCTCCGCTAACATAATGAGTCGTAAGATTTTATTTGTTGTGTATATCTTTTGTTACAGCAAAAAATTACATAAAAATACTTTTTAAGCTTAAATTTTCAAAATATTTGTTTTTGAAGCTTCTAAAAAACAATCAGCAAAAAACATCTCATATAGAGACTTGCCAGAAGAAAAAAAGGTTCAGCTTCGGCAAAGAGCTAGAGAACTATATGCTCAGAAAAAGGCTACTAAAAGAAATGTAATTGAACTTGAAAATTCAATGCCATCTGATGCTGATCAAATGATTATATCAGTTGATAGTATATCAGATGATCATGTCGAACCTATCAATGACACTCAAAATTATATCGTTCAACAATCTCAAAGAAAAAGATCCCGAATTTCCCATAGAGATGTTAACATTGTTGGAATGACTTCCTCACTAGAGGCAAGGGTCTCTCCAAATGTTGATATCGTTGGGGCACATTAAGATGGATCTACACAATAAAATACTTTATTGAATTCCTCTACCAATTTGAATTGTTCTGTGGATTTGTTGAATCAAATATCAACAAATGCACTGACAGGAACAGATCAGGTTTCTAAATATATTATGATTCAACAAATTTATCAAATTAACCTCTTCTTTATTATATCTTATTATATTCATTCCACTCAACAATGATTTTTACTCTAAAATAGGCTTTCTCTCTTGACCAACTACAATCAACTCCTCAAAGAACTGCAGCAACATCTTTTTGTGGTAAGAAGTCAAAATAAAATTTGTTTCTTCTTGACATTCCATTTTGCCATTATCTCTACTTCAACTATTGGTCTATGGAAAATCATTCATTTTATTCTAATTTTATTTACTCCGTTGTTCTTATACTACCTCAATTTAATAGGTACAAATCGCCGTTCTATTTCTATGCATAGACAAATATTACACAATATCCCACTGGAAATTAATTATCTACCACATGTACCACACTGTAAACATTGTAAAGCAAAAATATTCTTCCATGAAACAAACAGTTTTTGTTATGCCAATAGGTCAATTGCTTTGGTTGCAAATGATGTTCCCGAGCAACTATATAATTTGTTTGTTTCAAACACTCTTGAATCTGAATATTTTCGAACTTATGTCCGAACATATAACAACAAATTTACTTTTACATCTTTTGAAGTCAAGTTCGACAGAAATTTGTGTTAGAGAAATAGAGGAATTTATACATTTCGAGCTCAAGATCAAATCTATCACTATCTCTCTGATTTGGTCCCTTCAAATGATCGACCTTCTAATTTGCAGCTATATTTCTATAACACCGAACATGAATTTGAAAATCGCATTCTGGATTCTGATAGAACAATCCATCAATTATTGCTTAGCTCATGGATATTCTTCATGTCAATCCATATTCTATATTTTTTCGATCTATTGGTGATCTTCCAAATTTAGAATATCAAAAAATTTGTATAAGATCAGATCTTGGTTTAGATCAACGGGTATTTAATGCCCCAACATCATCAGAGGTTGCAGCAGTCGGGGTTGAAAATAATGATGCTGAACAAATAACTCATGATATTTTTGTACTTAACCATGTTGGTGGGAGTCATATAGTTTAGTATTATTTTGGATGCTATGATCCACTTCAGTATCCGTTGTTATTCCCTTTTGGTGATGTCGGATGGCACCAAGGCATACAGAGAATCAACAAAAAAAATGGATCTGTATCTGCAAATAATTGTATAGTTCAAACAATCAATCATCATCAATCAATATCAGCAAAAGAATTACTTGGAAGAGAACAAGAAGGTTAAAATTTTTTCAGTTAAATATAACAACTAACATTTCACATTGTTGCCGTTTTCTAAATTATTTCACCTTTTTTCTTTGTAGTGTTAAAGAAAAAAAAGAAAAGATCCAATTGTTTCATGTCGTGAATATTATTGTTACAAGTTACAAATCAAAGAAAACTCCAAATCTATCCTCTTACTATCTAGTTGTCTTCTTCAACAATTTGTTGTTGATATGTACGTTAAAATTGAAACATCAAAATTAGATTATTTTCGTACCAATCAACAACACATTCGATCTGAATTATATCAAGGCATTGTTGATAGCGTTAATCTTGGAGAAACAAATGTTTGTCAAGTTGGAAAGCGTCTGGTTTTGCCTTCATCTTTTATTGGTGGTCCAAGAGATATGCAAAAAAGATACATGGAAGCAATGACTTTGGTCCAAAGGTATGGCAAACTACATATCTTTTTAACTATCACATGTAATCCAAATTGGAAAGAAATTTCAAACGAGCTGCAACAGCATGAAGAAACTCAAAATCGGCCTGACTTAATTGCTAGAGTCTTTAGAGCCAAGTTGGAAGAGCTAAAACATCAACTATTCAAGCGAGAAATATTTAGAAAAGTTTCGGCATATGTCTATGTTATTGAACATCAAAAAAGAGGACTTCCACATGCACATTTTTTTATTATATTGCGTCAAGATTGGAAGTTATATGCACCCGAATCTTTTGATGAGATTGTTTCTGCTGAATTGCTTGATAAAAACAGAAATCTGCATCTGTATACAGCTGTTGTTAAACATATGGTATATGGACCATGTGAAATTCTAAATCCAACAAATGTATGCATGAAAAAAAATGGTTACTGCAAGAATAATTAGCCAAAACGCTTTATGCCAAACACAATTGTTGGAAATGATTTCTTCCCAATATATAGACGGTCGGAGAATGGAATAACAGTCAAAGTTAGAGGGCATGATTTGGATAATCGTTGGGTTGTTCCATATAATCCTTATTTGCTTGCGATGTTTGACTGTCATATTAACGTTGAAGTTTGTTCTACAATAAAAGCAGTGAAATACCTTTATAAATATATTTACAAAGGCCATGACCGTGTTGCTTTCAATTTGGTTTCTGAGCAAACAAATCAACAAATTGATGAAATTGAATGGCTTCAATCAGCTCAATGGATTGCTCCGCCAGAAGCTATGTGGAGGATATTTGGATTTATTGTCAATGAAGTTCATCCAGCAGTTTATAGCTTGCATTTACATCTTAAAAATCAACACCAAGTAGCTTTTCAAGCACATGAAAACCTAACCAATGTCGTGAATTCTGATCTTTCTGCAAAGTCGATGTTAACAGAATTCTTTGCAACAAATCAAGTTGATAGAAATGCTAGAAAATTGTTGTATAAAGAGTTCTCTAAATTCTATGTTTAGAATCAACAACATAAGATGCGGACTGTTCGAAAGAAATAGATTGTGATAGGTCGGATTGTTACAGCAAATCCTTTTGAAGGAGAAAGGTATTATCTGCGGATATTATTAAATCATATAAGAGGTCATTTATCGTTTGATGATTTGAAAACAGTAAATGGCATTTTGGCTCCAACATTTCGTGAAGCAGCTACCATGCATGGTTTATTGTAGAGAGATAACAATTTAGAAGAATGCTTGTATGAAGCGTCTCTTTATCAAATGCCTTTTAATTTAAGGAGGTTATTTGCAACAATTTTGGTCATTGTAATCCTACCAATCCACGAGATCTTTGGGAATGTTTTGAGCATGACATGTCAGCTGATTTCCAGTTAATTGAACATTTTTCGTTAAATGTTAGAGCAGAAGTGTTGCACTCAATCTCAATAATACTTGAATCAATAGGTAGAGACATTAATTCATTTCATCTTGTGGACCATAACATCGAGTTTGATCAAGAAGAGTTCTTGTCTAGAGAAATTGATGATGAATTGGTTGTTCCAATCCTAGAAGAACATATCCTTGTGGCAGCAATGCTTAATAATGAACAACGGAATGTTTATAATTTTATCTTAGAAAAAGTTTTCTCAAATGAAGCGGTTGCATTCTTTATTGATGGACCTGGTAGAACAGAGAAAACATTCTTTTATAATGCACTTCTTGCTACAGTGAGGTCAAGGCAATTAATAGCTCTTGCTACTGCTTCATCTGGTGTTGCAGCATCAATTTTACCTGGAGGTCGAACTGCACATTCACAGTTTAAAATACCATTAGATGTTAACAAAAATGCAATATGTAGTGTTAGCAAACAAAGTGGGCTTGCAAGACTGCTACAAAGGGCAAAATTAATCATATGGGATGAAGCACCTATGTCAAAGAAAGAAGCCATAGAAGCGATGGATAAAATGTTAAAAAACATTAATGACTCAGAATTATCTTTTGGTGGAAAGGTTGTTGTGTTTGGCGGAGATTTTCGACAAATTCCACCCGTGGTTCAAAAAGGCACAAGACAGCAATAAATTGATGCTATCTTGGTTTCTTCCAACCTATGGCCATTATTAACAAAGTTCTATTTAACTGAAAATATGTGTGCAAGATTAGATCCAAAATTTTCAAAATATATATTGGAATTAGGCAATAGGATGCCGCCAATTACAATTAACGAACATGTCAAAATTCCTGCAACTATGTTGATCCCATATGAAAATGATGCTGCTTCTTTGGATTGTTTGGTAGATGCTGTTTTTCATGATATTGGTGATTACTCAGTAAATATTTCAAGTATGATGAATCGAGCTATATTGACACGAAAAACAATTATGTCAATGAGATAAACAATTTGTTAATTCAGAGATTTTCTGGAGAGCTAAAACAATATTACAGCTTTGATGAATCAATTGATGCATCTGAACAAGCAGTTATGGAAAACTTCTTAAATTCTCTAACGCCAAATGGACTTCCTCCTCATGAATTATTACTTAAACAAAATTGTCCAATCATGTTGCTTAGAAATATCAACCCCTCAGAAGGACTATGCAATGGAACACGACTTATCTATCGTAATTTTGATCGTAATGTCATTCATGCAGAAATTACAGTTAGTCATCACAGTGAAAAAAATGTCTTTATTCTGAAAATTTCATTTTTACCAAATCCTGATGAAAATAGTGATTTCCCATTTAAGCGGACTCAATTTCTTGTCAAATTAAGTTTTGCAATGACTATAAACAAATCACAAGGACAGACATTGGATTTTGTTGGAATATATTTACCCCATCCAGTTTTTTCACATGGACAATTATATGTGGTTTTATCAAGAGCTAAAACTATTTCTGCAATCAAAATTTTAATACGACCGATCACAACTGAAGAATCTGAAAATGATTAGACAAAAATATTGTATACACAGAATTACTAATATTGGCGTCTTCTGGTTGATATTATACAGGTAACCAAATATTACATGTTAATTGCCTTTTTTTTTAACTATCTTAAATATTTTGCTTATTTTTTTTTTAACCAATCAAAAGAAATTCTCTTCTTTCTTATTTTATGTTTTAATTAATGACATTTTTTATGTTTTGTACTTATACATTTAATTTGTTTCTAACTTGTCAGTTAGTAAAATGCAGACTGTTCATACATCAGCCAAAGATATTTCTCCAACCACAAGAAATTGAAAAATAAAAATGCTTGTAGCTGAAAAATCTCCCAAACGAATTGGACAATACTCACCAGTCAAATACCAAAATTTGACGTTGATTGATCAAGAGGTACAAAATTTATTTTTCTAATCATGTTTTTTCCCACAACAAAAAAAATTATCATATTTTTTTATTATATATTTTCCCTTTTATATAATTATATTTTATCAATGAAAAATAATTTCTTCTTTTTAGAAATATATTTTACAAATTTGATTTTTTTTATAAAACAAAATTCATTTAGGACTCATGTAACATAACTATTCCAAAAAATAAACACTCACATTTTCTCTTATCATATAGGGAAATTGTGTCCAAGCGGTGATGTTTGGCACAGATATTGATTCGCGAGATGACTCCTTACAAATTTTTCGATCATACTATATTACAAATGAATACGTCAAGCCACTGAATCCTAAATTCAAGGTTGAAAGTTATGAATATCAATGGATTCTCAACTCCAAAACAATCATTGAAGAAATACCAAAAAATGAAAGCCAAGTAGAAATACCAAAGTACAACTTCGTTTCTATAGAAGAGTTGGATTTTTATAAAGATTCAATTGCAGAAATAGATAATTTATTATTTTATTTTCAAATTTTCTCTTATCGACAAACTAATAATTCAAAATCTCATGGATAAGACATTTTAGCAATTGCCATCCATATAAAGCTAAATAAAGAGATAACATTAACAAGTGGACCAACTGCAATTCAGGAAATGTATGTTATAGACTAGAGATAAAATAATTGTTTCTCCTTATTATTACCAAATTATTTTATAATCTTTCTTTTATAAATTTTTTATTAATTATTTTACTTTCTATGTCATAGTTTCAATCCTATTTTTCTAACCATGTGGGGCCGCTTTGTTCAAGACGAATGCCAAAAACTTTCAGAGATAATTGAAAAAAAACCGATTATACTTGCAACAAAGCTGAAAGTTCGTTCTTATAATGGTATTTTTAACAATTATTTTTTTTACATTCCTTTTTAAATCGTAAATTTCCTAACTAATATTTATTTATATTTGTAACACAGGTTTATCTCTTTCATTGCGGCCAACAAACGTATTTACAATTAATCCAGTTCTTCCTGATGCAGAACCATTGCAAAGATGGTACTTCATATCTAAACAATAATTAATTAATATTTTTCTTATCTATATATATTAAAGATTTAAATTTTTATTTCTACGTTTTAAAATTGCATTTTATTTTTAAGGGCGGCCATTAATGATTCAAGACTTGAAGTTATTATTGCAAAATTTTTGAAGTATTCATCTGCATCTTTATCATCAGTTGGTGTTCGAGAAATAATACAAAATTTTGATGTTGCTGCATTATTAAAAAGTTTACAACCAATGGAGGTAAAATATTTTTCTTAATACCATGTTTAAATTTGTGTTTATTGTTACTACATAAAGCATTGTTCTTGATATAATATAGAAAGCAAAATACTAGATCAAGGCAAAGATAAACATCAACTTGCACCAAATATTCTTTTATATGTCGTGCATCAATTGTAACAAGGGAATTAGTCATGAACAAAATGGAACCTTTCTTTGCTATCACTGCAAGCACCAGAGCATCGCTCAACCTCTGTATATATTGTTCAAATTTAATAAACTCTCATCATTTATTCCAAATATTTCTTCCATCTAATTTTTAGCAATCCTAACAAAAAATAAAATTTCTGTTGTTTATAGTTGTCGAGCATATGTTGAGCTTGATGATGGGATAGGAAAATTACCTGCAGTTATGTTTGGAGAACTTGCAGATGAGGCATTAGGTCATTCACCAATCGATTTTATGAATCATATTGCAGAGGTAACTTTTTTCGTTTTCATTATTTTTTCATTTTCAACAAAAAATGATAATGTATATTTTAAAATATCTCTTACCTTCTATATAAAATAATTCAACCATATACTACAACAACAACAAAAATTCTTAACCAACATTTTTAGTTCACATATTTTTTAATTCAACTATATATTATAATATTAAAAAATACAAATCATTTTTCAGTTCACATATTTTTTTTTATATATAAATTATATATATCTTTATTCATCATTTAATTTCACTAAATATTTAATATACTGGAAGATTTAACTTTCATAGAAAATGTGGCATCAGAAACTTCAGAAAAATAGTTGATGATTCAACTTGTTGCAGATCCAACCATATTCAACCAACAACAACACAAAAACTTCAATATTTTCTCAATTGGGCTTGTCTAATATGATCCAGAACTGCAATGATTAAGGACAAAAAAATAAATTTGTAACTTATTTTAATATACAACTTTATGTAATATTTTACTGAATAAATTTCTGTAAAAAAATCAAAGAACCTAACTAGGCAAACGTGCATTTCACGTTGGGCCTCCACTAGTATATATATATATTTATATAAACCAATCCCCTTCGAGAGTTGTCCTGTTTTCCCTAGTTTTCAATTTTCAAGATTTCAGTTTCCCACACGAGTTGCTTGGCGTGGAAAGCTGATTTTTTAAATGGTCAAACCTTTAGATGCGCAGACTTGAAATCAAATTCTGACTTCATGAAGAATATATAGGCCCATTTTATTGAAATGAATTTCATTGAAAAAAAAAAAAAAACGAATTAAAAAGATGGGAGTTCTCTTCTATAATTGATACATCTCACGTAGTGATCAAAATGATCTGGACGAAGACCTTTCCCTCAAAATATTTACGTCATTTCACACAAAAAAAAAAAAAAAAAGAACAAGACTTTGGCATCTTTTATTTCCAAGTCTCAGAATCTGAAGAGGCCAAATAAGACCTGGCAAGTCGACATGACCAGCCTGAGCCCCTCATCTTTTCAGCTACAATAACACTATAAACAAATTTTCCGACCTAAGGTTCGAGTACTCATTTTCTTAGCGTTTGTTTTTACGTTCTCTCCTTGATTCATTTGGGGAGACACAGAAATTTCAAAGAACAAACAAAAAGATAACAGAATGGCCTGCTTGCTTCCCTTTAACAATGGAAATTCGGATCTAACCTTTTTCGTCTTCAGGCCCACAGTTGTTTTGATCGATGAATTTGTCGACGCTCTAAAGCAATTTTCTTCATGCACTGAGAGTCTTGGCTGCGTACAAAGCTCTATTTTTAAAAGCATCCATGGAAATATGGTAAGAACCCTCATTCTTCACCTCACTACTACTGCAAGTTATAAAATATAAAGTCTTTTGTTGTTTATTCAATTATTCTACTGTTTTTTTTGCTTACTTTTCTGTTCTTAAGAAAACCAATAATCTCTAGCATTTATTAGTTTCGAATCAATCATCTCTAGCATTTATTATTTTTATCACCATCATCATCATTGTAAGTCATGTTATTATTTCTGTTACTCGAATCTAAGATCATATTTCAGTACATACTTGGCCATCATGTTATTTTGTTAGGTAAATTGATTGCATGCAGTCTCGAACTGATTTTTGGATATCTTAATTTCTTAATCTTTTCTTCAGATCATATGGTATGGAGCATGGCAGAAGAGATCTTGTGAAAACAGAGAGTTATTATGTAATACCCTTGTAAGTTTTAGTTATTATTATTGGCGCTTCCACTTTAATTCCTTGTACTAGTCATAGATATGCACGAATCATTAAAATTATTTAATGAAAATGAATACATAATTGTTTGAAATGTTTTTGAGTTTTTAATCTTCTTCTGCTTAGTGGATTTGGATCTGTATTTTTATTGATGGATTTGTGTGTGTGTGTATTTTATATACTCATAGGAAGTTACGTAAATCATAAGTCTGAGCAGCAAACAACAGAGCATTAGGGTAATGACAAGATTCTGGGACGGGCTAATGTGCCTAATGTGGATTAAAAAGCTTCAAGTACATGTATTATCTGCTTCTACTACTGTTTGATATTAGTGCTCAAGGAGATTTCCAACTTTTAAACCTACCTTTGGGACTTAAAACAATGAGGATAGAGGGTCCTTCAGTTGCTAAATTAATCAAAATGGGAATTCAAAGTTGATACTTATTATGATGATAACTTCTTTTGTTATACATTTTTCTCGTCATTTGCTTTCATTTTCCTTATCTTTTGCATGAAATGCATGCGGGTATATATATATATAATACACACACACACACATATATATGTAAAAAATTCTGTTCTGATACCCGCTTTACACTTGTCCCAGATCTCAATGTTAAACAGTATATCAAGCATGGCTATCTTAATTGAGCATAGCTTCATTGATGCATACGCTGGAGAGTCGACTGACAGCTCCTCAGCCATAAGATTTCACACAGGTGACATAATATCCATGTATACAAGCTCTACAGCAGCCGCCTCTGCCAGCGACATAGACGACCTTTCATATGCATGCTTAGCAGTATTCAAATCTCGTTTTCCAAAGATGGAAGGTGCTGCAGCTGGAGTTTGCTTTAGATGCCAAGGCAAGCCAAAAGTGGTATGCCTTTTTGTGTGGAAGTCAATCCAACTTTGTTACTCATCGATCCTAATCTCAGATCAGAGAGAGGCTATTCTGCCCTATTTCGATCGCTTATCTGCTGACATTAAGTATGACATCTTTCGGGTTGTCTATGTCATCAGTGACAGCGTACTAAAGTTTCAGTCTTTCCCTCCTACTGAAATATTAGAAAATGGAGGAGAGAGCAAAGAAGGGCAGGTCATGCAAAATTGAGAAAAGCATACCACTTTCTGCATCTTTGTTGCAGTGCAGATGAATTGTGATGGTTTCATAGAGGAAATCCCACTCATGGAGAGAACTATAGTTGTGGATGAAAGGGTAAGATATTACTTTTTTACATAAGACCTAAATATTGAGATATGAAGTGGTATCCATAATCCACTGGTGTCTGTAGTGGATCACTCGATCTCTTTATTAATAAAAACTTGTTCTGATTTAAGTGGTTTTGATGGTCTTCAATGCTTGGAGGAAATCTAGAGTTTCTAGCCAGGAAAGCAAACAGGATTTCGAAAGGTACCCACATTGGTGAGGACTCCAATGGTATGTGTGCATATAAGCTTAGGGGTACCTCCACCTAACAAGGCGGTTTTCTAGGATGTGACTTCTTGAGTCATATATGGACACATAACAGGGAGTAGTATGAGTAAATACCAAAACGACCTTTTCTCGGGTCAAATGGGTAAAAGGATCATGGATTATAAACTATAATGCCCTTGAAATTATGGGTATATATTAGTTTTGATCTCAGAATCCCTTAAACGGAAAAGGTGGTGTCAAACTTGCCACCTTGGTCATTTCACCATAAGATCATGCATCTTTTTTGCATTGGGCCACACCTTAGTTGGCAACCGAGGACAGCCCATGATCCAGGTTAAGGTGGGCTGCAGTCTGTTCAAACAAAGGCTCGAAGCCTGAGCTTAGCACTAAAATGTGTAAAACGAGGCGTGTTGCCAAAACAATCAGTAAAAAAAAAAAAAAAAAGACTTGGACCAATAACCAAACAACCAGAATTAATTCGATCCGACAAATAGAGGTGACAAAAAAAAATCTTAAAGAAATATTAATCCAACAAAACGGTTGTGACCAGATTTACATAACCAATTCAAATTATATCCTCCAATTTACTGTACAGAGTTTGGATTGGATTTAATTCCATGACTGGAGCTTAAGTTGGGACAATCACAGACCAGCCACCCAAATGATTCTTGAATCATTCCAATGCACCCACTTGGTTTCTTTGAAAAAAATATTCAAGTGCCATGCTTTAGAAGGCAACCAACCTTTTTAATGGTGAATGGACTCTTGAAAAACGCATGGCCCACAGCGAGAATCATTTAGATTTTTCTCCATTGCCATCTTCAACAAGCGTCACATCCACGTTTAAAGATTGTAAATCATCATTGACTTTGAAGATCAATTGATCAGTATATTCTTTTGCCAGAGGAAAAAAATGAACTGCAGAAAAGAAAGGAAACTTTATAGACCAAATAACCAAAACGTTCAAATGGTTGGAAGAAAGGAGGAAAGCTAGGGGACCCGTACGTTAGAAAGCTGTATCAATATGCCTACAGTCAAACCCCAAGTTTTTGAATATATGTCCCAACAAACTTTGAATTTTCAAAACAAAATGTCCCTCGCACACTCTCTTGTCTTCACTTTTGGGTCTTCCACTGCACAATCTAAGCATGTGAGAGCTGTTCTCCATATGGGTTCCATGCCCTAGCGGTGCTGCTCTTTGAAGGCAAAGTTGGAAAGTGTGGATTCTCTTAGAATAGTATAAAAAAGGGTATTGGTACCTATTGTAGGTACCTAATTATATGATATTTCATGAGAAGGAAAATGCACTGAAAACTCTACTTTCTAATTTGGATGCATCTAGGATATGTACATAAAACTTTCATTGGGACAAGCTCTATGTTTCAATTGATTTAGAGCCCGTTTGGATACAGAGGTCTCACATCATCTCATCTTATCCCATCTCATCTATTTAATTTCAACTAATAATTTCATTATTATTCACAAACCATCTCAACTCAACTCATCTTATCTCATCTCACTATCCAAACAGATCTTAGTACCATTTTTTCTATTTGTTTAATCAGTAAAAATAATCCTATATCACAAATCCTCAAATTACTGCCTTTTTTTGACATTGGGTCTATGCAAATCCAAACATTTTCTTTTATATGTAAAACTTGTATGTTTATCAATCCTTGCAAGTTTTTAGCCATTAAATGACTTATTTGGATTGACATATCTCATTCCTATTCATTATTATTCATAAATTTTGACTCACAAATCTCATTACTACTTACAAATCTTCTCAACTCCTTTCACCTTATTTCTCAATCCAAAAGATGATCTGGGATCCAAATGCTGCCTAATCATCCCACGGGGTGGACATTGAATATAATAATAACTTTTCCTTTAGGTGGAGCCCTTACCGCCTCGCCACGTGGGAAAGATGGTCAAACATTAACGCTAGCCCAATCTGTTCACATTTTTTCAGAAGTGAGAAAACGCCAAATGGTCAATCCCTAACCACGACATGCATACACGTGCTGCCCTAACACAACAAAGGTTGTGGGGTACTAGAGACAAAGGGGAAACACTCCATGTGAGTAGGGTCCCAGCCACAAATCCATAGGACCATAGTCCCACACTTTCTTTAATAATCACACATAGTGTATAAAGAATGTTTTTGGACACTTACCTATACTCGAAATTCTTTTGAGAAAAAGCTATATTAGAGCATTGGCATTGGCTTCTTCAAATAGCATTTCATCTTCAAATTTTGCATATTTCTACAAAAGTTGCCCCACATCGGTTTAGTCAAACACTTTCCATTTAAAACTTCAGCTACAGTAATTTTTTTTTTTTTTTCAAAGATGAAAAGTCATGTTGCTTAGCTAAAGGTATTATTTATTATTTATTAAAGGTAGTGCATCTCTCTCTCTCTCCCCCGTTAATCCTGTGAAGTTCTACTACATAGTTTTTCTTCTAGCTTTTCTTCGATTTAGTGTTGCTTGTTATGCTTCTGGGTGGGTTTTTGTTTGTGGGTGCGTGGGTTTCTATTGGATTCTTTTATTTATTAGATTGTGAAAATAAAAATGAATATGATTATTGGAGATTATGAAAAAAGAATTAATTAAAAAATAAAAATTAATTAAAGAAATATAAAAATAAAAAATAATATTATTTTATTATTATAGAGAGTGTAATGGCTAATCCAATGTAGACTTCAAGTTTTGAATAATTAGCTAAAAGTGAAAAAGTTACATATTCTTCAAATTTTGAAGAATTGGATAGCTAATCCAATGCTAATGCTCTAATAAAGTACTACTACTGCAAGGGGCAGTCTATGACACCCAGCCCCAAAAACATTTAATTTAAGCAAAAGAAATAAGGGACCCTTTACTTTGTCTAGGGCTCTGAGCATTAAATTATATTCATGGTTACTTTTGATCGATCACCTTATATTCTTTTAATCAAAGAGTTTTGGGTTTTGAGCCCTAAAAGTACTTGTTTTGGATAGGGTTATATGATCACAACTATAGCATGTTTTAATGTAAGATTTCAAGTGTTTTTACAGTGAAACCATGTTGATGATCATGTGATGTGACTTCTAATAATAGAGATACTTTCTCCATGATGCTTTGGTTTATGGCCTACGAAGGAATGGAATCCAAGGAGGGATTTCCTAAACATTCTATCCATGTGATTTTTGATTGGATCACATCTCTTTCTGAAATTCCCTCTTACCTTAAAACCTGTGGTCACGATGAAGATCATCTTTAAAAATAAATAAAAAAAAAAAATTTAAAAATAAAACGAAAAGAAAAGAGGTCTTGAAATAGTTTTAAATAAAAATTAAATAAAATATTATTAAAATATTAATTTTAATATTATTATTTTTTTAATATTTAAAAAAATTATAATAATAATATGATTTATATATCCAAACGAGAGTTTTAAAAAGATAAGACTACGCGATTATGTTTATATTTGGGTTAGCAACAACTAATATGTGATTTGATAATCGGAAAAATTCACGTAGATTTGGACAGTTCATATCAGAGTTATAAATCAGAGAGAGATAGATACAAAAAAAATAGTCATATACCCTATAAATATATAATTGTCCGACTGAACTTTTCAGACAATACTAAATACCCAATAAATAATATGCAGTGTATCTATATATATTTCTACCATTTTAGGTCCTAAAAACTGATTTAGAGGATTTGAATTCTGTCATGATACTAACAGTACAAGCATGTGATCATCAAACTCTAAACAATATTGTCTCGAGGTTGATTCGAAGATTGTAGTTAATGTCATCCTAGAAATATATATATATGTCTTGTCAAATGAACCCTAGAGTGAATTTTCAGATAAGTACTTAGAACTACTACCGTACGTGGAGTTCCTGAAAATCATGCACTTTCTTTATTTGCTTTTCATACATATATATATTTATATATACATAAGTATTATTTTTCATAAAAAGATAAATTAAGAAAAGGTCCAGCTCATTGAAAATTAAATATGAGCAAGACGGTCCAATATTAGATCTCACTTTACTGATGGCAACATTTGCAGCATAACAAATGCTAGTGAGGAATTTTAGAGATATTCTAATCAAATAATATTAATTCTCTACCAACTTCTATCCCCCAACAAATACATGACAGGCAAAAATGACAAATTTGGGCCCCTTTCATAAATTATAAATAACATTCTATTAAAATATAACTAAATTATTTTTATTAAAAAATAAATGGATGAGATTGCTTTAAGTAAAAAAATAAGTAAATTTTTTTTATCAATTTTTCAATCTTACTCATTTCTTTTTTAACAGAATATGAATTAATAAATAAACATTCTATTTTACGGCCGAATATAATAATGTCCATGTTTTTCTAAAATTTAAAAAAAAAAAAGTATACAATAAAAAGAAGTGTTGGAATAATATTTTATACGGAATTGCTTAGAAAAAATAAATAATAATTTATATAGAATAATACATGGGAAACAGTGATAGGGTAATAGGGCAAATGTGATTCAGTGATTCAATAATGAGTCTTGAATGCGTTGGTGAGTGTGTTTTTGCAAAAGTATCTTTGACTGATGACTTCAGCTAAATAAATAACTTTCTTTATTATTTTATATTTTTATGTGGAAATATTGTATCCCTTAAACATCGGCTATTCCCCTGCGAGTAATTCATATATATTTTCTTTTTTAATTTTTCTGAAGTCATTACAAATAAGAATATATATACTGCTCCTATATTAATTAGGAGTGGACTTTAAGATGGGCTAAGAAAAAAGGTGCACTTCAAGACAAGCGAGATGTGCGGAATTAATTCTTCAACACCTACAAACATTTTCTTTGGCGATTAAAATAATAAATCTAGAGCACAAATCGTGGAACAAAATTCAAAATTGACAACTGATTCGTAGGAAAATGATTGTTTGAGCACAAATTAAGGAATGGGGAGTTTTGTTATTTTTCCCACTTATCTCTACAAATAATATTCATAAATACTACATAAAATTAGTAAGGTTTCGTTTGGTTATACAAATTAGATGAGATGAAATAAAAATTAAATTTTAAATAAAATATTATCAGAATATAATTTTTATTTTAAGATTATAAAAAAAATTAAATTATTTATTATATTTTATATTAAAATTTTAAAAAATTATAATAATTATATAAAATGAGATAAGATAAAATAAATTTAATTAGTAACTAATCAGACTTAAGATATTAAAAAAATAGGAAAGCTCACGGAAAATGAATTAAAAATAAAATCCCTTTTAAATTACACAAAAATAAATTAAAAAATACACGTGACCCTTTTGATTTGATAGGAGATAAGCTTTAGGTAAATTCCCCAACTGCCCTATCTGATCCCTTTGACCCTGCAGATTGCAGGGAAACGAAAAATCGATCTGATATCACTGTCCTTCTCTTTTATTATTATATTTTATTCAATATTTCTGGGAAAATATAAATTCGTACGTATACTATTAAAGTTGAATTTAGAAAGGGATTTGTGGAGATCTAAGCCCGTGAGTAACCCATTCTTAATTCCTAGGTACAGCTTTTGAGTGTCCAGGAATGAGGTCGATTCAAAATAAGCAGAGAGCAGTTTTCGGACCACAAAGTTGTCTTATATGCATGCAATGTAATGTATTATTAATAATAAATGAAGTAATTACTTCATGTCTGCATACCGAACTTTATTTCTTTTTTGTCAGAATTATGGCGTTACTTCCTTTGAATCGATCACATGAGCTTTTGACGACCAAATCGATCTGTTAATTAAACTAAATGACATGTTCATGAAAACTAATTCAATTTAAGAAATTCTATTTAGAGTCTTGAGTGGAAGACTGCATATACAGTCTTATTGATGAATGATAATAAAAAGAAAAAAAATATTATTTTAAAAAAGATATTATTATAATTTTTTTTAAATATAACTGTATAGACTTACATAAGTACTTCTCATTTAAAAATTCTATGTAGACTAACTCTTTATATATAGTCATTACTTTTTCTCTCTCTCATCTCTAGTCCTTCTCGTGAACCCTTTCGCAATATTCTACTCTTTGATTCTTTGAGGAGGGACCGAAGCTCCTCCAAGAGGTCCCTCCTTGTTCGACATGATTTGCGTTTTAATATTAAATTGATTTGACTTGATATGTAAATGATAATATTTTATAGATACTATTAAGATTTGTTTAGATGTAAATCGATTGAAATATATATTAGTGTATGAAGTAGGTTAAGACGAGATTACTTGTTTTTATGAAAAGTTAAAACATTAGTTGATCCATCAATTATCAGTTTGAGGTGAATTTGTGTTCTAAACATAACCTTAGAGAAGGGTGGTCATGGTCCTCCCTCTCTCGCGTGGCCGTTTCTATTCTTTGCAACGACATTTTTCTTTGTGAATTGCTACTACATCTATATAGTAATGAGTGGTGCATAAACTCTTGTGCCACTGCCACGCTAGCATATTTTTTAACTACTGCTGATGTGGCATGCAACGAGAACATTGACCAATCAATGGTTAAAAGTTTGATTGTTGACTTGATGACGTGGCACTATCACAATTATTTCGTGCACAGGAGTGTGTACACATAGCAATGCTAAACTTGAAGTTTAACTTGGAAGAAAATGACTAACACATTAATATACAAGTAATGTTACATATATAGTCATGTAGTGCGCAAGTACCATGCAATCGTTAAGAAAAAAGAGTGAGATTTATTATTAAAAAATTAATTAATTTTTAATGTGAATTTTTTATTTATTCATTTTTTTAAAAATAATTGCGCGACGCAAGCACACTCACTACTGCAATTATCATTTCTCTTAATATATATCCTATAAATTATCATTTTGTATGACTCTTGTGTAATGAAGTAATTCTCTTTCCTTTTTCACTGGATAATCGTTATTTCTTTGGACTTTTTGTTTGCATTTTTATCAGATTCTCAAGACTTTTGGATGTTTTTCTTTCATCAGTTTCTAGTTCCGTGTTCTTTTTTGGTTGAGGTAGCGAGTAAAGATCATGTTGATCAATAACAACCAAACAGTTGGGATTAAACGGTTATGATAGATTTTGAGATATTATGATCACAAAAATAAATAAAGCACAAGTAGAGCATTATAAATGAAAGGAAATATTTTAACCACAAAATAATTGCACAAAAGTAAACCGCAAGACATAAATTGATGTGGCTTAATATAATACGTCAGATTGTAAAGTTACTTTTATTAGAAGATAGATATAACAAATCTCATGAAGTCATGTCAGTTTGTAAATTTACTTTTATATAATCTCTTTATATTTGTAACAATTCTCATAAATTAATAATAAGAAAGCTAGTTGGTTTAACCCTTTTGACATGATTTTCCTTGTCTTCTAAGATCATTCACATTTTCTTTGGTGACAAGTCCATCATGTCCAATGCTTCTAATTGTACCAATTATTATTCAATTGTAAGAAACTAAGCTCGTTGAGCCCATTTTGACATTATTTTCCTTGTCTTCAACGATCATTCTCATTTTCTTACTTGACAAGATTACTGATCAAATCATCATCGATCACATCATGCATGTTGTACCAATCTCTTCCGATCTCAATCTCTTGTTCTCCTGAATACAAATATTTTGCACCAATTATGGTTAAATCCTCTGTTGTCTTTAGTTTACGGCTACCAAATTGCAACATATATCCCTCTATTTCCTCTATTCTCTATTTTTTGTGTTTAGTTGCATTGGTTTGTCGTCTTGTCCCCAATCACTATGTAAAAAGCCCTTAAAAGTAAAATTTTAAGCTCAACCTTATCTTCAGGTCTAATTTTATATATAATATGGTACTAATTAATGGACGTAGTGATCATCTTTTTGCAGTACTGGCCGGTCGGCATGAAAATAATAAGCCTATTTAAGTTGAGGTTAGTCCACTTGAAATTAAGCTGTATTTTTAAGAGAGACTACATTATCTCCTATTTTAAAGAGATTAAGAGAGAGCCGTGATAGATAATTATTTTTATTTAAAATAGATAGACATATAAATTAAAGGAGATTGTTATAAGTAAAAGAACTTACACAAAATTAATCTTACAAACTCTCGTAATTTTATTTAATCCGTTAAATCTACTTTATAATAAAAATAACTTTACAATTTAACCAATCACATGAAACCACGATAAAAATTTTTTTTATATTAAAACCTTATTTAGAAAAAGTGATTTATAATATTTATTTAACATGTCTAAAAATTCAACTATGCATCCTTAAATTCAACCATTTTAAGGGATCTTCGATTGGTTGGTCAGTACGATTAGGACCCATTTACTGTAAAGTTACTATACAGAAATTATACTTTTTAATCATAGCTACTGTTCATGATTCTGATCTTTTTAATCATTTCCACGTTTTCCCTCTTCTTATTCTCAAAACTTTCTTTTTTCAAAAAGAAAAAAAAAAAACACAGGAGCAGTTCAAAAACTCGGGAATTCCTCGGCTGGTTTGGTCGGCAAGTCCGCCGACCACGAGTTTAAAAGGTGGGCGAGTTGCTGGAGGCTAATGCCTCGTTCAGATCGTGCCACATCAGAAGCGACGGACAAGAGGAGGGTGTGATAATGACGTGGCGAGATCACAGAAGGGGTACAGAATGTTCTAAACTGAAGAGGAGGCCCACTGGATCATGATCCAGTGGGAACTCTCACACGCCTGTCAGTATGTAAGACGAGAAAAACACTCGGAATACACACTCTCTGAAACGTCTTCACCCACCATCTGCCATAAGATCTCTTTCCTCCCCTTTTAAATTTTAGAGAGAGAAAGTTCAGAGACTTGAATTGACTGAGAGAGAGAGAGAGATCTAATGGAGTACGAGAGGATACACAAAGTTCAGGTATGGGCTTGTTCTTGCACCTACTGAAGGAAGATCACAGGCTTATGTCTAATTTTTGCTTCTTCTTGAAATTTTGAATCTTTTTTTCCCCCCTGGATTCGCTTTTCAATTTGAAAGTGCTTTCGTTAATGTGAGTTTTGGGATAAGTTGTTCTTTTTTTTCCTCTTTCATTGTATAAAATGGGGTTGGACTGGAAATGTTTGGATTTGTGCTCAAAACAATGGCATTTGTTGCACTTGGTTTGGTCTTGAAATGGTTTTGGGAAATATGATTTAGGCTTTCATCAACTCATAATATTTACTTGGGCGGGTGACTGAATTTTTCCATTGGGGAAGCTGAGGACGTTGGTTCAATTCAATTATCCATAAATATGGATTTTCTTTTTGTTTATTACTTTTTCCCGGTTATAATGATGGAATGGTTTTCATGATTTTTACTCTGTTTATGTACAAACGGATATATATGATATACATACATACATACATACATGCATAGATACACGGTTTTAGAAAAAAGAAAAGCAAGAACCTTGAGTTTTGTCCCCTTGGTTTTTTCTTTACATTTGTTTGCAAACCATTACTCTGCTTTTCACAGAGGAGAAAAGCCACAAGAATACCGAGACACTTGGTGTTTTATGAGGAAGAAATGAATTTTTTTGAAAATTGACAAGCTTTGGAACTTCCTAAATTAGTTTTAGATTAACAGGTTGATGTGGTCTGGTTTCTTCAATTGCAGACTGGTATTATTTCTCCAAGTAAGCTGAGGATGAAGCTCATCGGGCCTCACAATCATAAAAAAAAGGATGGATCAAATGGTAACTCTGCTAGAACTTCTCCTTCCAAGCTTGAGGATTCCGAGTTTGTGAAGAACAGCTTGTTAGCCTCCGATAGTGGAGACTTTGATGAAGGTTCGCAACTGCTATTCAGAGCACTAACACCAATTTCACTTAGCTTGATTTAGTTTTCGTTAATTATTACTTATAGATAGATTTTTTTTGCAACGAACAAACACCTGTATCTTTACTTTATATTAATTTTGATATATGCCCTCCAGTTACATCTTCCAGCCTAGAAGTTCCGTCATTGAAGTTGTCAAGTGAGGCAGTCTTAAACCAGACTTCTTGCCAGCAGAAGGAGTCATTGCAAAAGGAAAATGGTGACATGGGTCGCGTTAAAATGCAACAGTTTTCAAAATGTGAAAGTGGTAATTCAAGCACAATTCATCCTATGAAAACCATAGAAGATGAAAATCTTGATTATGATAGCAATGCTAGCTCGTCTAGTTTTGAGTTTCACAAGGGGGAGAGATCAGCACACAATCCCTTTACAAGATCGCTGTTCAGACCCATGCCATCAAAGTGGAATGATGCCGAGAAATGGATAATGAATAGGCAAAATATACAAGCTCATTATTCCAAAAAGAATTGCTCACAAAACCAAGCAAATCGGTTGCCAGTGACAAATACCGTAAGGATTGCTCCAGAGTCTGCTAATTATGATCCTAAGTTTGCAGTTAGCAGAACAGCAGAGACAAAGAGAGTTGATTTCTGTCAACCTGCGTCGCATATGGGGCCTGAGAAGTTCTCTTTTGTTCCCACTGGGAGTCACCCCATTTTGGATCAAGTCTATAGTGGGAATGCATTAACAGATCCATACCCTATCAGTGAGGACTTGAAGGAAGTTGGTCGTAGGGATTTAACCTGCACAGAAAGCTCAACAGAAGATATGACAGGTATAGAAAGCCCTTCATTGTGCTTATACTGAATGACGGGCTTAGAAATAAGAAACCAATCAACATGCTGATTTTCTTTTAGATTAGTCTTGCTTTTGACAAATGCCACACAGACTCGCTTCTATGAATGGTTTTCTCTCTGCATATGCAGGGTAGATCCACATTCCTGCACTAAAATCTTGTTGCATACACTGCATATTCGTCCTTCTGGCATAGCAATTGGGTTGGATGATACTTTATGTAGCATTTAAACAGCTCACCAATTTTTATATGGAGAAAGTTATCAATGACCTAGGTTGGTGAGAAGCTCAATAATTAGGATGTTTTCACAGAATTCAGTCAGTTATCAGAATAAAGACTGATCATGTAGGTCTGATCTGTCCCCATTGATTTGGTGGTTCTTTGCTAGACCTATTTGGTGATTTTAAATTTAGATATAACAGTAGATCTGCCAATTTACAGATAGATAGTGTTGGATATAAGGGGAGAATGATATCAAAGTTGTAAGTATTGATAGTATGCATACATGCACTTCCTCAATTCTTCCACGTAGCATCAAATTATTTGACATATTTAGCAGGGGAAGAGTTTGATGGAATTTTTTTGTTGCTTGATTATATAGTTAATGACTAAACAGAGTAGTGATCAAATGGAACTGAATAAATGGTTCCCTAGTAAAGATTTAGTCATGTACATAATTTCAGGATTTGATGATCTAATTATGCAGGCACTCCTGCCATAAGATCAGTCTCAATGAGGGACATGGGAACCGAAATGACCCCTGGCACAAGTCTAGAGCCTTCAAGGACTGCTACTCCTGTAGGGGCAACAACCCCACTCCGCAGCCCAACTTCCTCAATTCCATCTACTCCCCGAAGAGGTGCACCTGCTTCCACACCTGTGGAGAACACCACTGATGAGGAGTCCCAGAATCCAATAGGAAGAAGTAAAAAAGAATTGTCAGAAGAAGAACTGAAGCTCAAGACAAGGAGAGAAATCGTAGCCCTTGGTGTCCAGCTAGGTAAGATGAATATAGCTGAATGGGCAAGTAAGGATGAGCAAAAGAAAAAACCTTGTGCTGAAACAGTTGATACGGGGGCGCTTGAACGGATTGAGTATGAGAAACGTGCAGCTGCGTGGGAGGAAGCTGAAAAGTCTAGACACACGGCAAGGTTTCTTCCACAACCCACATACTTCTTGGTTTTTTTAATACCAAATCGCAGTTCTTTTGAAGTTCAAGGCCATGTATATTTTTTCTGTACGATATGAGTGCTAATATGACAAGATTATGTTAAATTTTCTTAGATATAAGCGTGAGGAAATCAAAATCCAGGCATGGGAAAGTCAGCAGAAGGCAAAACTAGAAGCAGAGATGCGGAGAATAGAGGTATGGAAATTCTACCTCCTTGTGTATATTATTAGTCCGCAGAAAATTCTTTTATCATTTAAGTTGAGACCTTGACCTGCAGTATTGTTGGATGGAAATATAATTGGACTAGAAATTAAGTCCATAACTTAGCTCCACGCATTGATCTTACATTTCTCTGATGGTCTGATTTGAACCTAGACAGCTGATTGATCAATTTTAAGTCAAAAGCAGGCAGTCTGTTTGCTTTCAGAGTTAACTAGAACTTGTACGGCTTTCTTACGTTATACAAATTCTACTTATCAATGTTGAAAAGAAAAGAAGTATAAGAATAAGAGTGAAAAGAACTTGAGATGTAGTTGACTCATTTGCTGCTATTTTTAGTAGTTGAACTCCTTAAGACACCCATGACAGATTGAATTCTGACACTCCGCCTTGGAAGAGTCTTAAGGTGGAGAATACCGGTCAACTAAAAAACCAGAGTCAGCCATCACTTAATTGGAACAGTAAACTTTCATTTTAAAATGATTGCTAGAGTAGAGTCTAAATGAAATGTAACGATTTTCAGTCCCAAGTTGAACAAATGAGAGCCCAAGCTCAAGCGAAGATGGTGAAGAAGATTGCAATGGCAAGGCAAAGATCAGAAGAGAAACGAGGTGCAGCTGAAGCCAGAAAAAATAGCGAGGCAGAAAGAACTGCAGCCCAAGCAGAATATATTCGTCAAACAGGGCGTTTGCCATCTACAAATTATATCTGTTGTGGTTGGCTGACATAAACCAGAAACAAAAAAGAGAACGGAAATCCTTCATATAGTAACTTTGCCGAAGTAGCCTCCCTCTTGTAGTCTGTTTCGGAGAGAATTCTTGACCCAGCAGAGTGTTGTCCTGTTTGTTTCTCAACATGAAATTTACTAAGCAACCCCAGCGTGTAAGTTGTTATATGGACTGAATTTACAATTTATGCAGTGAAAAAGTCATTGAATTGTTCATTATTGTCCAGGTAAGAAGTTACCAAACTCAGGCTGGAAGAAAAGAAGGGGCTATAAAAAAAACAAAGCATTTAATCAACCTCTCTCACACACACACACACATGCTTGTAAGCACAAAACAAAACAAAATGGCAAAATGTTAAAACAAGCAGATGGAATCACAAAGAAAACTTTCAGAAAAACTTACTCAAATGCTTCATAAATGAAGGATATGGAAAAGACAAAGGGAATAATGATCTACTTATTCAGTCAAAACTTTAACTTCACTCCATCGAACAATATGATGATTAGATCATGATATGAGATGTTAGTACTGCTGAGTGCTCTCATCTCATGATGTGTCATAGCTGCAAATTTTTTGAGGTAAAGACTTGATTTTTCATAAATTTCTAGGGACAAAGAAGCATTGCACTATGATTAGTATTTAGGATTTGAACCAATAAGATGCACATGACATGGCATTATGAAAACCTTGGATTTAAAGATTGACCATGGATTGGTCTCTTCATTTAGAAGCAAATGGAGAGGATTCTTGTCCAATGGGCATATGACAATTGTTATAGCCTCGCTAAAACTATATGAAAGTAAACAAATACAAAGCCAGTTACTCTCCCACCCAGTAGTAACATCTCAAGTAATGTGTTTTTGGAGAAGCCTATGGTTAGAACATACATGTTCTTGCATGCCAGGACTTCTTGCATCATATGCTTAAATCGAGAACAATTGCAGAACATCCCTGATTTTAAATTACTTACGTATTAGAGCATTCACATTGGATTCTCCATAAATTTCCCATAATTTAACTAAAAATCACATTTCCTAAAAGTTTTTCTTAAATTTTATTCATCTTTTAAAAACTTCCTACATCTCATTCGCCATCCCTATCTCTATTCTATTAAATAATATTTCTCTATTATTTTTTTATTATTTTTTTTTCTCACTTCAATTTACAATATTAACTACTTACTCTTTTGTCTTATTATCTTCTTTTCAAATATCACATTCTCCTAAATACTTATACGATTTTGATTACTGGATCCAGTATTATTTTTCAAACCAAAATCCGTATTATAAAACTAGTAATTTTTTTTAAAATGTACATTTTTTTTTTAAAATTTCTGTAACAATAACATTTTTTCTCATTTCTCTAACAGTAAGATTTTGAAAACAACAACCAAAACAACAATGCTAAATAAAATCATTCCCACCAGGTTTCTTTATATCGAATTTATAAATAAATGAGGTTCAAAATGGTGGAAATATTGACAGCATGCATAAGCAAGGAGCCATTCACATCAAACGGCTGCAAAACCCCACCCAAACGTCCATTGCTTTTCTAGAAAGTACCACAAATTGCAATATGGCAACCCAAGTGAGGATTATCCCCCATATCGATGGGGCCCTATTAACACTTGTGAATTAACCCGCACTATAACACCATCATCACAACTTAATAACAACCCCTCTCCCGAGAGATACGAAACACTGTAAAGGACCCAACAAAACAACAAATTAACGAATGGATAACTACAAACAATAATAAATCACATTCCATAACCACAAACTTCACCAAATTCTGCTTAATACCAATAACCCCACAAATTTCATAAGCACAAACTCCACCAAATTCTCCTCAAAACCAAAAACCTCACAAAACGGTTGGAAAACAATGAGAGAAATAGATTACAAATAAATAAATCTATGGATAGCATCATCAAATTCTCAGCATTTCAACAGTCAATACAGCCAACCACATTCACAGACAGAAACTCACCACAGAGTATACTCAGTAAGCCACAATCGCAAACCACTAACAATCCATCAACAAAATTGATTGGACAGCAATGAGAGAAACATATATATTTTTAAAAAAAATCCGTGTGAATGTTTAGATCAAGCCAAACGGTTGGTTTCGCAATGAGAGAAACAGATTAATTAAAAAAAATAGAGATTATTTCCCATAAGTTTCTCGGCAGCCAAACACTCAAGAGAGCCAAAATAATACAGAGAAATCAATGGCAAAGCAAGAATAAAAATGAGAAGTATTCCCATAAGTTTCTCGGCATCCAAACAGCGAAGAAAGCCAAAATAATACAGAGAAATCAAGGCAACGCAAGAATAAAAATGAAAATCGGTTTCCTCAAACAAAGCCCAAAATCATAAATCTAAACGAGAGTAAAAAAAAATACAAAAAACAAAATGCAAATCAGTAAAAGCATTTCCAATGTTTTCTCTGCAGCCAAACAGCAAAGAAAACCAAAATAATACAGAGAAATCAATGGCAATACAAGAATAAAAATGAGAATTGGTTTCCTAAAACAAAGCCCAAATGAGATTCGGCTTACCTTGATCATGGTGTTGGGAGGAAGAAAAATGGAAAGAGAGAAACAAAGAAGGAGAAAGATATTCCAAGAAAAATACAAGAAAATGAGGGAAGAGATAAACGGTTTTGATTTTGAAGATTCCAGTTCAAACTTACAAAAATTGCTGATGGAGAGGGGCTGCGTTCGTTGGTGTTGCGAGGGAGGGGCCAACCGAGAAAGAAGGTTTTCTCGGGACAAATCGAAGCCGAATGGCGATGGGGATGTACAGTAGTTCCCCATATATGGGGAACGACTGTACATGCCGTAAACACAAACCGCAAAATGGGGATTGGGATAAAGATGGTTTTTCTCCTAAACCCTAAAATTATTTCTAAATTATGGGGATGGGGGAGAGATGGGAAACCCAATGGAGATGCTCTTAATCAAATCACTAGCATAAAAGCCTTCAGTGATGAGATTTCATTCTAAAACCTGGTTTTCAATTTTCATTATTTGTAATTCCATCCTTAAATAACGAAAGTTATGGCCAAATTAGGACCACCTTGGTTCCCAATCTCCATCTTAAACAATTTGAGGAGATAAGGAAATGGTAGGCGAGCATTTTGTTACCCATTTTTCTGTCATAGCCAGAATTGCAACAAATTAAAACCGATAGAATTATTTTCTTCTTGGTTTCAGTTTTTATGCCATTCATTCATCGCTCTCTTTTTGCTATTCATTTTTTCCCCGGCCTGAATTTTCTTTATGTAAGCTGCAAATGGATAGACACTAGAATTTAGAAATGCCATTCACGGTTCAACTGGTGCTATTATCGTGGTAAGTGGTGCTGGGCCTTCTATCCTTTCTGATTGTTTATTGCATCATTAAATACATATATATATATATATATAAAATTTAACATCCTTTTTTAAAGGACGATCTAAGTTTTTCTTCTTCATTTTTTTTTCAACTTCTTTCATATTTGAAGGTAGGTGTCAGACGAAGAAAATGGTGCCACCTCTGGTTTTACATGTCATAAATATATATATATATATATTCCTAAGGATGATGATGAAGACTACATATAATGATTGAAAATGTGATAGTAATGATAAACTTAAGTTGTGGTTAGTTAGTATAAGGTTCAGCCATTTATCACAAGAAGTTTCCCCCATCCTCTCATCCAAGTCTTTTCACAATAATTGTATTCATCCTCTTGAAAAACTTTTCACAGACACGTTCATTTTCCAGTTGTTTCATATAAGTTCCTTTCCTTTTTAGTTTTTTAATCCCCAAGAAAACTGACCAGATTTTACATATAGCATAAGACCTCCAGCATTGCAAAGCTATACTAAATTATATATGTAGTCAACTCTGCAGAATGAGAACTGTCTTCTACCCTTACATTGTACATCCCCTTTTAAACTCTTAAAGCTTCGGTACATGTTGATCATTCATACTTGAAATGAACAAGTATATTTAAAAAACAAAAAAACAAGAGACTGCTTTTATAATTGGTGATTAGGGTTGGCATCTACAAACTGTATGGACTGCTTCGTTTGATTTTTGTCATGTTGATCAGGGTGAAAGGCAATGTTCTTCAAAATAATGTTAGATGCTACTGAGAGTAATGCGCACTCCACCAACCTGCAGGGGAGAAGAAAAAAAATTGCAGTAGCAACGCAGTACATAATTCA
>QEOT01003394.1:0-55541 GCA_003123785.1 Pterocarya stenoptera | reverse complement strand
AAAAAAAAAAAAAAAAATCACTCCTTTTTTTTTTAATATAATTTATTTTCTTCTGAATTTCATATATATGTTAGAGAGAGCTGCATTATTTCTTTCCTTCTTTTTCCTTTGAAAAGGAAAAGTGTTGTAATTTCCTTTTGAATTTAACGTGCATGGAATGATTAGCTACCACTGTCTGCACAGTACGCTGATGGCTGCTGTTGCAAATTGCAAGTTGGTACTCGACCATATAAAGATGGGCCAACTTCCTGAGTCCAACTTACAATAGTCTACAAAAATTACTTCCTACGATTGCATCATCCAGCTTTAATTTTCACTGCATCGTGACATTCCCAAGTAATTAAAATTCATGCATTTCACTTTTTAGGTCAGTTATGAAATAGTTAAATTGTAACTATTTATTTATAGTTAGTTATTTTTTATAAAAATAATTATTTTTTATTAAAATGAGTCTATTTTCGTTAAAAATAGTCATTATCACAAATAATCCGTCATAAATACTAACTTTGCTTACGGTGCATCTTTAATAGTTTTATTTGCCAAACAGTCAACATTCTCTTAAAATGAAAAAAATCAGGCATGAAAGATATGATTGGTCTATTTATTATTTACCAATAGAAATAGATAGTTTCATAATAAAAGTGATAAATAGATACGTGTTTATCAAATAAATGCTTCTTTGCTAAGAAAGATAGAGAAAGTAGGGAGGGGTGGGCACCCATTATCATGTTGTGCTCAGAAAAAGAAAAAAAAAATTGGTGTGATTCAAAATTTAAACTCAAGAATATGAGGAAATATGGTTTGAATGATTCTTCACATGGGAAAGATGTAGGGATGGGGAGGTTCCATTGCAAGAGTGGAAAAGGTAATGCCCGGTTTAGCACTTCCCCTCACATAGTCTTTTTGACTTTAGCCCTTTCCTATTCTTGTTGATATGATTCGGCCATAAATTTGACAAAGATAGCTAAGGAACCAACTTTGAGGAACAATGGAGGAGAAGAACATGCAAAAGGATTATGAACATTATAAGGTGCATGCAGGATGAGATAGATATTTTATTGAATAATGATAGATATTGATAGAATTTTCCATCCATCCATCTTTCATTTGGTCCACCCATTCCATGTGTGCACTGTTTTGGATACGCCTAGCACAGACTTTTAGGTTTTTGTGCCCATCTCAATTGAATCTTCAAGGAATTAAGATTGCAATTAGGTTTCATGGGACCATAATATTTCCCATTTTAATTAATATTTGAAGAGGCATTCCTTTTCAATATTTATTTTCAATACTAAGACCAAAGTTAGGCTTCTAATTAATGAATCTTGTTTTTTCCTTTGACCATAATAGCAATTCTTTCTTCTTTTTTATTTTTTTTCTCCCTAGGGTTTCCTTGATAACCTATGAAGAAAGGTGTACCTATAATGCTCAAAGGTAATTTCTTTTTGGGTCTTCGATCGATGAGGTGGATAAGTCACACGTATAAAGATATTCTTTATAACCACACTCGTCAAAAAGTGGAACCTCAAACTGGTTTTTTTTTTCCTCATGAATTTCTTCTCCTTTCTGTCCGTTTCCTACCCATGCATATATATGTATGCTATCATGAACATTTTGTTCTATATACCCATGCAGAGGTAAAAAGAACAGCACTCTCGAGTCTCGATTCCAATTGTTCATGAACATTTGAGAGGAATGGCGTCAAATAAACCATAATCTTAGTCAATGCTAGCTGTGAATTAAGTACTAGCGTTACTACTAATATCTAAATATACTTGGAAGGACTTCTCCCATGGCTAAAATATTTTTCTTCCCTCTTGACTAAAAACAACCTCCATTATTGGGGAGAGATGCTAGACTGATCTCTAGTACTGATTATCTCCTCAACCCCCTCTCTCCCATTCTTCTTGATTTATGAGAGGTTTGAAAAATGAGTTGAGAAGAAAGATGAATAAAATATTGTTAGAATTTTATTTTTTAATATTATATTTATTTTGAAATTTGAAATTGTTTATAACATTTTATATGGGAAATTGAAAAAGTTGTAATGATTGCATGAGATGAAATGAGATAAGTTGAGATACTCTCTCAATCCAAGCAAGGCTTACGTTTTTTGGTCACTCAAGATCCACACGAACAACTTTAATAAGCTCTCCAAGCGTTAATCTTTAAGAAGACAAGCACTAGATCAAAGTGCTATCATCAAGCCGACAAGCATGTGGTTCTAGTAGGACTGTTCATCCAGATTTCGGCTCAAGAATTTGGGTATATTCGAATCGAAACCTAGGTTTCAAACCTGAGCCGGAACCCATATGAATCCGAGTTTTTTAAAACCCGGATTCAGGATTTCGGGTTCCGAGTTGAACCCAATTTTTTTTAATTAAGATTTAAACCCATGAATTTGTTCCAAACATTTTCAAGCGAAACGAAGAAATCTTTCGTTTGTCTTGAAAAAAAAGAATTGAATACATCGTGCATCTATAACTCACATATATTGAACATCAAAGCTTCAATATTCCTAGTTCTAAGTTAATCCATCGAAAGGTGGTGCCAAACCTGCAAACATAAAATAAATAATTGAAAAGAAACAAACAAAGGCTTCAACCTAAAATCCGTAGCTCCAAAGAAAGAAAGTCGTTGAGGAAACAACAATGGAGGAAAAAAAAAAAAAAAGTACGTGGTTTAAAATTCTGTATCCGAACCGGTGTATCCCGATTTTACTATGCGGGTACCGGTCCGGATTTGTTCCAGGTAGAAACACGTAATCAAAACCCGATCATCTAGGTTTCAAATCGGGCAAAAAAAAATCCAGTCCAGATGAACAGTCTTAAATTCAAGCGTTGCCCAAACCTTATAATGGATCTTTTGTTTTTCTTTCTATACTAGAAGCATTGTAATGGGTCTTTTGTTTGGGACACTGATCTACTCCCTAGCCTCCTCTTGTACCTATGATTCACTTTAATAAAAACTTTGATTATAAAAAAGACTTAGCATATTTGACACTTGGATGTTTGTGTTGTGAGGCACGAAGGACTTGTAAATCATAGGAGATATATTGGTATCCGTGAGTTTATGGCATCACATACTATGTCAAATGTACAAGTATATAACCAAGATTGTCAACCTACATTAGTAAATTGGAAGTAGTTCAAGGTTGAGGTTAGGCTATCGGCACAAGGAGGTAAGGTATAGTAAAATCCTTCTTCGTCTTTTGCGTAAGTTTTGTTGTCTTTCTAACAAGAGAAATGATAGTTGGAGTCATGAGTGCTCGGTGATGCAATCACTTTGAAAAAAATGAATATATACGAAGAGAAATTCTATTTGCAGTCTCCAAATGGAGATGGTTTGCATTTGGAGATTGCATGTACAAACCCTTCATTAAATAGAAAAAAGTACCATTTTGATAATGATATTATTGTAATTTTAAAAAAAATTTAAAGACAAAATTGAATAGGCTTGCAGATGCAATCCCCAAATGGAGACTGTACGTAGCATTATTCATATATGGAACCCACATGGAAAAAAATTAATTTTTTAATAGTAGATCCCACTCTTTTTTAAAGCGACTGTACAGCGCTTATATACTTCATGAACGCATGTGGCATTACTCTTTTAACAAACACATGGTCTAGTAGCATACATTTTAGTTACATATTCTACTTCAAATGCTAATGGACTCGTCGATCAACCAATGAAGGGGATAAAAGCATAGTTATAGGCAAAGGTGGAAACGAAGCATTTGCAGAGCGAACAATCGATAAAGACTAAGTGAAATGAAGGCTTAGAGCATTGGCATTAGTGTCTCCATATGCAAATACAAACACATATTTGCATAATTACACCATTAACTTGTCTACATTGGACTACGTATATCTAAAAATTTCCATAACTATGAACAGTGTTTCATCATCTTTGTAGATGCATTATCCTCTCTACAAATGTTATTTTATTAATTTTTTCTCTCTTCTCTCTCGCTCTCTCCACCAACGAGATGATTTTGGTATCCCAAGAGCTCCCCACACATTTCCTCTTCTCTCTCCCTTGATTCGAACAAAAGCCAAACGGAATCAAAAACCTTTGCAACTCTCTCTCACGACAACTCTCGACGAAACTTGCAATGGCTCTAAACAGATCTTGCGACAACTCTAGACAGATCTTGTGACGGTCAAGTATGATTTTCTCCCTATATTCTCTATTTTTTTCATTCTCTCTCTCTGGCCGAGTGAACATTCTCTATTTCTCCCTCCCAAAATTCTTCATCATGTAATGATTTCTAGGATTCTGTCTCCCACGAGGACGGTGCACTTCCTCCATCACAAGAATCTTGGAAATCACCATTGCCACTGCACTGGGATTGTGTTTTCTATATCGACTAGTTAGGATAAATGAAAAATCGATCACTCTATTTTGCCTAGAGATATTTATTACATACATTTCAGCTTGTTCTAATTGTTGTTTGGATGCTTTGTTTAATCTAGATTAAGGTTTTGACTTCTGAACTGAGTTTATGGATGAATTTAGGGTGTTAATTTTCTGATTTTTATAAATGGGTCATTTGATTTTTGTAAACATTTAGGAGCATAATAGAGTATTTTGATTGCTTCGTCCTCTGGTTTTGCTTAATCTATATTAGGTTTCGATTTTTTGTTCTTGGTTTTAGATTAGGTTTTTTATTATACTAGTATTATGTAGTTATACTATGCTATTTAGACATGTGCTCTTATACATGGAAATCATTGAAGAACAAAGGAATAAGGAATAAAGTCATATATCATACATAGTTGTATGCTTGGTTTTGGGTGATTTTGTAATTATTTTAACTATGTGGTGACATGTTTTAGGTATAGTTGTACTGTTAGTTACTATCAAATGGAAATCATTTTTTGTACTACTGGTTGCTAGCAATTTTGTTGTGGTTGGTTGTTGCTGGTTTCGATTGGGTGAATTGTTGGTGGAGCTGTTGCTTGCTAGTGGTGGAGCTGCTGGTGATTTTGTTGTTCCATTTTCATTTCTGGTTGTTGTTTGCTCTCTGGAAATTTATGGATCTGACTTGTATTGGTTATAGTAACATGTAATGTAATGGCTATGATTTTGGTATTGGAAATTTGTATTCTAGACAACTTAGAGGAATTTTTATTAAGTGTATGAATTTGTATCAAAATCAACTTTATGAAATTTGTATTAAGTTGATGATATAAAGTATTTTTTAGCATAGGTTAATATTTGTTGATGAAATTGATGATTTTGATATATGAAATTGCTAATATTTAGATACATGAAATTGGTTTTTTGAGCACAGGTTAAAAGAAATTTTTAATGGGTGTTAATTATAAAATATAAAAAAAAATGAAAAAATAATAATAAAATAATAATATTTATTATTAATTTGGCTCAAAGATGCATAATCCAATGTAAAAATTTTTCTTAAATGACAAAGTCAATCTCTAAAATATGTGATTTTACATGTGTATATAGATAACCAAAGTTAATGCTCTTACATGTATATCGATGGTGAATTAGAACTCGTAGGTAGATTTAAGATCTTCTAACTTGGTAGGTCATTCTTTTGTCATATTCGCCATCACTTCATGAATTTAAAAAACGTAATTTTAAATTTTAAATACAATCTATATCCCAAATTAAAATACTTATTTATAGGATGTCTTAAATTAATGAATATTATCAAAAAGAAAAAAAAAAATACTTACTCTCCATTCCACTTAAATTTCAATCGGAAGGATCGTTATCCCTAATGAAAGACGTGTGTGGGCGAACAAAATGCACACATGTAGATGATGTGTAGTGTAATTTGAAAGTTAAATTCAATTATCAATTGTTCTAATGACTATTGAATATTGTTATTTTAAAACTTCTACATCACACACTATTTATATAATATAATTTGATTTTTAAAAAATTAATAATTAAAAAATTAAATTAAATTATATTATATAGATGGTACGTGATCTAAAGATTTTAGAATAATAATACTCAATAGTCATAACATCATATCGATTTTGTACATTTTAACATCCAATTGTACAATAAGTTCAAGTTTAAAGTTAAATCATGTAATATTTCATGTAATATTCAAGTATATATCTTATTTTCTATTTTTCTTTCAAGTTGTATTAATGTGATATGACAAGCCAAACAGATAGCAGGCGATTATGTGCTTATCCCATAATGCCTTTACAGTCATTTTGCAAATGATTTGATGCGTAGCATCCTTATCCCGGCCATGACCTCAATTCTCTTATTCGCCAACATGATTTGATCAGTCTGTTAATTTTGTGTGCAAGACTTCTCCTTTTACGTACCCTACAAATTAAAGTCAATCAATTTTAAGTTTGATCGGCTGCACATAATATATATCTTAACCATGAATCATTTCTGAAATAATTAGCAAGAGGAACTTCTGCTTGTTAGACGTGCTCTCAAAGTTGTGTTGGAAGGTGAGTCAGGTTCAGTTTAGATTGAGAAACACTCTCAACACATTTTATTTCATCTCATTTTATCATTATAATTTTGGTCATAAATTTTTACATAAAATACAATAAACAATTCAACTTTTTCAAATATCAAAACAGTAATAATATTTTATTCAACTTTTAACTTTCATCTCAACTCATTATCCAAACCTAACCTCATTTAAATTGTACCCAAAAAAAAATATATATATCTTCTAAATCGGATCTCCTACTGGTAGGACTCGCAATTAATGTTAGAGAAATGATATTTGAAATTTTAGAATGTGTAAGTTTCGCGTATTCAATTCAAAAAATGATTTTTGAATGATATACCTCACTTTACTCTTAAAGAGAATACGCAAAACTTACTCACCCTAGCTAAAGCTACATATTGCTCTTGATCTTATTATTGATACGAGAATGGTCAGATTCAGTAGTGATCGACCACTAGTGTCAATAATTCATGGCCATTATCAGAGCAATGATTTGAATTATATGTATGAAGATGTTAAGAGTACTTTTCTCTCGGCCTTTTCCTTCAGAAACACACATCTTTAATTTTCTCACTTCACCATCATTGTATTTTGGAAAAGAACAAAGCCTATTGTTACGCGAGCAATATATATCTTCTGAATATATTGACTTTCTCCTTGATCAACGCGTTTATGCAGATCAATATATATATATATATATATATATATTTATAGCTGCGGATAACGTTTTAAATATGGCCGAAACGCAAGCCAAGTTCAATCAATAATGTTTCGAGAAATGTTACTTTTTTATCAAAACAAATTAATTAAAATTCTCGGATAACTTTAGACAGCTTTATAAGGTAAAGTATTTTTAAGAGCAAATTAATAAATGATAATGATTTTTTAAAATATATTTTTATGTAAATTGGTTAGATGAGGAAGTCTTTTCAAACGTTTCTACAAAGAATATTAAAAATAAAAGGGGAAATAAATGTGTAACGTGTTCCACGTACACGCAACGGCCTCATGATGATCCATGTGTGATATTTGGATTTGCATAGAAATATATTTTATCTTATGACCAAATTAATATGTCTATATTTGCATGTGGGTAGGTTTGTACCATTTTTTTTTTTTAAAGAAAATAACAATTACAAGGTAGTAGTGCTTGAAACAATTAATGTGGGGGATATATTGGGAATCTTTTCACCATGAGCCATGGATATATATATATCATGCGCATTAGAATTCACATCACTACGAACAACGAAAGAGATATTTTCCGATCAAAATTGTCTTTTAGGGACGAGTGGATCGTTTGAATGATGGAAATAATCTGCATGCCAATCTTGTTGGTTTTATGGATTTTAGAGAGCCTTGTAAATGATCTATGAATAAATATCCTTATAATGGGATGACATGGGAATTCGTCATAGAATCATAGCATTTCCATCCCACTTTATTCATTTTTAGAACTTGAAGCATAGACAAACATAATCAATTAACTTCGCCATATTTAGGAGCTGTTTAGATAGTGAGATAAAATGAAATATTTTTTTTATAAAAGTTTAATAAAATATTATTATAATATTTTTTTAATATTATTATTATTTTGAGATTTAAAAAAATTGAGTTATTTATTTTATTTTATGTAAATATTTAAAAAAATTGTAATGATAAGATGAAATGCAATGGGTTAAAAGTATTTCTCAATCCAAACAACTCCTTAATGTTGTGTAAAATATCTATATATATTATTTAATTCACAAATTATGTCTATTTCTCTTTAAATTTTACCTAATATATGATTACGAATAAATGAGTTTCGTGATTTAAATGGATATGACTATTATTTTTAAAAAACTTTTATGCATCAGCCACTATTTATTATCTCACTCTATGAAAAACGTTCTATACTCCCTAAAAAAAATTATAGATGTGGAATGTGAAAGTAAATAGTAGTTAATGTATAAAATTCTTCTATTTTTTAAACCTCCATCCAACTTGGGGTTAGATGGTAACGTAAGAAGTTTGGTATATTTTGTTCACCTTCCTTTGGCATAAACACTTGTTAACCTAAAAGATGAAGTCTTGTTCCTCCAAATGCTAGAAAGATGGCTGGAAAATATATATATATATATATTAAATAAGGAAATATGGTCATCCAATATATTTTTAAGCAAGATTAATCAATGAAATGAAATGACAAAGAAGAATATATATTTAGTCTTCAATGTAATCGTCAATGGCAGTCTTTCATTGACCAACCTTGCATAAAACCACACATTGTCAGCAACCACGAACAGAATATTCTTCTCTACCCTTTGTGATCACCCACTCAAAAATAAAAAATAACTAATATAATATAATTAAATAAATAAATTCCAAAAAAAAAAAAAAAAGAAGAAGAAAGGCTGAGGCCCAAGTATGCAAATTAGACGAAAAATGATAAACACTCGGTATTTTTTTACAATAATTTACATAATAATATTTAAAAAAAATATATTTTATAAAATATTTTATAAAAATATAAAAATACTTTTATTTTATAACATAAATCGTAAAATGTAGTGTAAACTGTGAACTATGCTGCGTCTACCATTACTGAAATTGGACAGACGAGAGAAGACACTGAAAACGTGAACCACGAAAGTCTAAAGTGGGAATTTGGGGAAGGGGATAATCCTACGGAGGGTAAGAGGAATGAAGCAAAAAGACGAATCTGGGCCGTAGGTGGAGGAAAAGGATGGGTCCCAGAGGGTGTCGATGGGACCTGACGTGACCACTGTTTGCTTTTTAAATTTAATTTTTTATTTTTAATTGGTCGCTGTCACTCGTACGGTGGAGAAACGGCACACGCAATTAATTTCCCCACGCGTCTAATTCATGAAGAAGCCCGTGTGTGGCAGCAGCTGTAATTTTTACCAACTTCAAAAACTCATAACTTAATACAAAGAAGTGGATAATATGTCGCTTTCTTTCTCAATTCTGTACCTTCGACTAATGCTAGTCTTAAATTTTGACTAACACGAGATTTTCGCGATAAAATAGAAAAACTTTGACATCATCTCTTTTTCATCTCCTTCTTATTATTTTACAAATTTATTTTTAAATTACGAATAATGGTATACATTATATTATCATTTTATTTTTATTTTATTATATAAGATATGATATATTTATCATCATAATTAGTACTCGCTATATCAACTAAACTAGTCATGTCATGTATGTATACACAATAGATTATCCGCTTGAAAAATAGACATAATATTAAAGTCTAATTTGTTTTTACAAATGAAATGAGATAAAATAAGATGAGTTGAGATGAAAGTTGATAGTTGAATAAGATATAATTAGAATATATTTTTTTAATATTATTTTTATTTTGAAACTTGAGAAAGTTGAATTATTTATTATATTTTACGTGAAAAATTTTAAAAAATTATAATAATGAGATGAAATTAATAAGAGTTATAGATGGTTCCAACAACCTAAATATTTGTATAAAGTCAAAAATTATAGTCCACATCATTAAATATTGTGAGTCTCGTATGTATTTATGATGTGTTATTCAATTACAATTATAGCATTGGAGAAATGAATAGGAGTCACCTCGTCAAAAGTAAACAGCTATATATATATATATATATATATATATATATATATATAGCAACTGTCATGGAATTTCAACCAGCAGTACTCATAATCAATTGCATGCAAATCTTACCACTTAGCATGTGAACGGATATGATCACGTTAGAAGTTGAAACATCCATGTCCAAAGAAAGAAGAAAGTACTGATCATCAGCAGATCCAGCTGTATTCTTTCTGAAAGTTGGCCATGGCCATAGCATGACAATCACATATGTGCATGGATATTCTCTTAATTTTCGTGGTAGAGATAGGTCATCAGGGCAGGATATTGTTCTAGAGATGTAATTACTAGCTAGTCTCTTATCATTTTCAAGTCACACTCAACAAAATTAACATCATCCCACCCATCACGATCATCCACCAGTTTTTGGGTTATGATCCAAAGCTCATAAATAATGTCTTCTACAATTATATATGGTAACTATAGAAAAACCTTTCATGGGCTGGTTTCTAAACCAGTCCTGATCAAATTGGACGAGATATATATATATATATATATATAACTACATCGAAGCTCGTCGCTCCATTTTATTCCAAGAATTTTCTAAAGTTTTTGACCGAAATTTAGAATTTAGAGTACGAAAGAAATAGACATATATAGTTGCAAAATCATACATGTGATAACAAATCATTGGTGATGCAGTTAATTAAGTGGTGATCTCTTATGAAAAAACTTATGGGAATTTTATGCATCCGAATACTTCATTATGTATTTTAAACAAGAACATGTGACAAGTATTGCATGCATGCAATAAAAGATGGTTGTCTTCGATCTAGAGTTTAATTTATCATTTTATATATAAAAAAAAAAAAAAAAATCAGAGATCAGATCGAAGGAATATATTTAGAATCCAATCAATTAAGCAACCAAACCTCAATAACACCCAAATCTAGGATTCTAACGAGTCAAAAAATGAGCATGATCATCCTTTTTCTTTTTTGAAAAAGCCAGATTGGCCAAAATTCTTGGAACCGTAATCAAATCTTTCTTTAGTGACAACCGGTTAATGTTGGGTAGGAATATTTCAGAGGATGTAAGATAGCTTATGATTCTTCTGAAATAATGATCATCAACCCATCAATTACATTACAAAGGTTAAATAGAGAGAATGTTATATATATATAGTTATTTTATTCTCAAATTTGTATCGTGTAGAGCACATCATCTAGATAACTTAAACAGCAAGATTAATTTAATTTGTAATATTTAAATTTTAAAATTTATCTTTTAAATCAAATTATATTATATAAATATTTTAATAAATGTGTTCTATATACTGACTTGAGAATATAATTTTTCATATATATATATATAGTGTTAATTAAAATAGACAGCTGGGATACTCATGCTGCACTTTGGAAGACGATAGAATTTTTTGAAGGAATTAATTAATTAATTAAAGAACCCTTGAGAGAGTGGGAGGGCACGAGATCAGCATCAATGGTTAGGAATTGTAGCTGAAAACAAAAAAGTACTTAAAAAAGTGGGAGCTACATATATAATATATGAGACAATACAGTCCCTTTCAAGTCCTATCATTGAAGATTGTTTATAAGCAATAATACTTGATCTCCAATGAAAACAGAATTTCTTTCAATCAAATTAGATGCATTAAATTAAAACATAATTACAAGAAGATCATCAGGTGCATCTAATCCTTCAAAATAGACAAAAATTGAATATTCTATTTCAGCTCCTCGGTTTTGAAAAATGTCTATTATTACATCCTATTTATATATTACATGTTAATGACTTATTTTATGTGATTATAATATCTCTAACTCGAATAAGAATTTAAGAGAATCGTAATTCAAAAGAGAAAATATATATCAATAAAAAAATTATTGAAAAATATTGTTACATATATTGATCATGATTCTTCCTAAAAGTCGTTATCAAATTTTTTTTTTCTAAACTGAAGAATGGTTAAACATCATGTACAAGGTCATGTACATGTATATTAAGGGTGTAATTATCCATAATTTTTTATTTAAAAAAAGAAAAAGAAAAAGAAAAAAAGAACTCCTTTGAAGAACCGGATGCCTAATGATCTTCAAGCTATTGCCACAATTCTTCCTTTACATGTTCTTGTCCGATTATATATTTTTTTTAATTTTTTATTCCCAAGTAATATTAGATTAAAAGTAGTATCTGTTTCGTGCAGAGAAAGAGATTAATAATTGTTATTAATTCTCTAATCCGATGGTCAAAAGCTCATTAGGTGCCTATATATATCCAATGGAACCACATGGACGTGACCATTCATCGATCCTCTGAGAATATTTTGACTAATTCTGCTTTTTTTCCACACGCTTAGTTTGGTTTTTTAATATTATTTTTATTTTAAAATTTAAAAAAATTAAATTTTTTATTTTATTTTATTTTATATAAAAATTTAAAATATTTATAATAATTAGATAATATGAGATGAATTGAATTGAGAATAAGTGTGAAAAACAAATGAATCCATATATTCAGGCTTGAATTTAGGAAAACTTTGGCTGTATATAATATAGTTAATGGAGCACAAAACCCGTGGCCGAAAGAAAACGAGGGATTCTAAAAAGAAATATAAATAAATAAATACATCATAATTAATTAATTTATAGATATCATTATTCATGAATATGTTCTTCTGATCTCGTGCCGACATTAAGGATTAAAACATGGATATGGAAATGAATATTAATCGACACCACCACTTATAACGTCCCAACTGTCCGATCTTTTTAACACCACTTAAAACCATGGTTTTGTTGGATACAAAACAAACAAGGAGTCAAGGGGTTTAATTAGATCGATTTGACTGGCATGCAGAATAATATTTTAAAATAATCATTAATCCCTCAAAATGAGAAATAATACTTGAAATAAAAATTAAAAAAAAAATAGTTTGTTTATATTTTTTTTATGAGGAATGAATATTAGAAATTAGTCATTTTTAGATTCAATAAAAATATAATATGAATTAAGATAATATCGATAACAATTAAATGTAGTTTTATATAAAATATTCTCATTAATTTATTAAAAGATAATCAAATGGCATTTTTTTTTTTGAAAGAGTTAGTAGTCACACACATAGCGACCTCGTTTCAAATTTATTAATAAGCTCTCACTTATAACGGAGGAATACCTTAAAAATATCATTACACTTGGAGGGTTTACAAGATATAACGTTATAAATTAACTAAAATTAAGTGTCAAAACAAGCCAATGACATTCATTTGAATCAGTTTTTTTTTCAAGACATACTATATACGAATTAACATAATTAATTTTTCTTATCTACTCGATACTTCAATGTCTTAAAACCTCAAAATTATTATATATAACACCCAAACAAAAATGGTAAAAAGAAAAAGAAAAAAAAAACCACGTCCGACCCATGTGATCGGAGGGTAGACCAAACTTGAATCATGATCTAAATCACCCACTCGAGGGCCAGAATATGTAGACTTCTATCCATTTTTTTTCCCCTCAAAAAAACAAAAAAATAAAGAAATTGTTCCAAAAACAATGGATTGAGAATGAAATGGAACATCGATGAATGGGTCCCATGAGTTCAGCATATGACCTGTTTCATGTATGGGCCAATGTTACAAATTCAAGGAAGATGTCCTTGGCTGGCCACCTTATTAATCCTCCAAAGTAGATCATAACCCAACAACTAGTGGGTCCTTTACTACAATGATTGATGATGAAATTATACAATATAGGATCTATATTTTTTTTCATATTTTCTTTGGCTACAAATCTATCTAAGTTTTAAAGTGATAAATATTTCGATGCAAGATATTGTTCTGGGTGAGGTCCATCGAATTAATGGCCTTTTTTTTTTTTTTTTCTGGATCATGAGCATATATAGTTAATATTAAAGTGACATCAAAACCTAGCATATATATATACATATATATTTAGATATTATTGAATCATACATACATATATATATTATATATGTTGATTGGAGAACAAATTACACAAATTACAAAAGAGTAGTTCATCATGTGAAGTTTAATTTATGAGCAGCTTGGTGCATGCAGGCAGCTAGCATGATGCATGGGGGAGGGAGGTACTTGATTTCTCCTATCTGATGCATGCATGCATGCAGTTTCACATTCTTCATGCATGGGATCATTCATGATTTGTTCTATTTCCCACTAATGAACATGACCAACCTATATATATATATATATATATAAAGCCATTTGCCTTTTATGTTCAGGCTTTCATTTTTTTAATCACGGATTAACCCAAACATGTATATATATAGGGATTAATGCACGTGCTCACAGGCATACCAACTTTCTGTATGATACTTCAAGGAGCGAAAAAAAAAAAGAGGAGTTTGTACGTGAATAGGTGCATTTGTAACTCGATCGAGTGTTATTTTCTAATTTTGAAACAATCATTATTATCTTGTACATGAATATTCGAACTCCAAGTGACATTAGGCGCTCCATTTGCTTATGAATTTACAATCATTAATTCATAAACATAGTCTACCATAGATGAGATTTTATAAATTTAAATTTACAAACTTACATCACATGTTATATCTAATAACCTCAATTTATAAGATTATTTTTATAAAATCTTTGTATAAATTTATCACTTTTCTAATAATTTAATTTATGTTTTAATATAAAATACTACATACAAGACTTGTGTGAAAATATTATTCCGTTTGGATGTTAAAAATATCTCAAATAATCTATAAATAATAAATAATAATAAAACAATATAAATTATGTTCATAAACGGAGATTAAAGGCCACAATTCAAACTATCTATATCATTTTATTTCATATAATTATCATAATTTTTTTAAATTTTATATAAAATATTATAAATAATTTAATTTTTTTAAATTTAAAATAAAAATTATATCAAAAAATTATATTCTAATAATAATTTACTCATCTTTTAATTTTAATCTAATCTATCTAATTTCATCTGACAAAAAAAAAAAAAGAAAAAAAAAAAAATCACGCTGGCTATAAAGGCAACACAACTGATATAAACTACCGACAAGTGGTTGAAGATAGTTGCTCGCATTCGCATTTTTATTTATTTAATTTAATAGGAAAAAGAAAGCACAAAAAATCCTAAATTGCTGGCATTAGATTTTCAGGTCATATTGAAACGTAGCTGTACAAAAATTGACAAGACGGAGTGGGGTGGAAGAAAATTGGTCAAAATTAGGCACTCTTTTTCAAGGAAGTCGGCCAATTCATGTATTCCCATTCCTCAAGAGAATTATCACCGACCAGTTCCATCCAATCCATGGCAATATATGTAATACACAAAAATACAAGGGGCAAAACAAAAAACACGTAATTATTATTATTTGTAAAAAATAAAAATTAAATAAATAAGTAGGGGAGGGGAAATAAATAGAGGGTGGGTGGAATATAATGTCATGCCACCACCACCCCATATCAAGAGACGCACTTTTAGTACTTCTTGCAATGAATCATCAACAGCTAGCCTTTCATTTCCTCTCTCTCTCTCTCTCTCTCTCTCACATATTTTCTCGGCCCACTTTCTCTTGCTTTCTTTCCGATTTGTATTTATTTATTAATTAATTAATTAATATTTTTTTGAATTGTCAGATCTTTCTTTCTTTCTTTATTTCTCGGAAGAGAGAGAGGAGAGAGAGTGTGGAAAAGCGAGAGATGTCAAAAAAGCAACAGCTCACCTCTTAGATTTGTGGGACCCATGCAATTTCTCCATCTAGATTTCGTCGTCCCCTTTTTGACGGGACAGGTGGGGTATTGTAGCATAGGGGCCTTCTCGACCTTCGAGCCTTGGCTTCTTCTTCATTCACCTTCCCCCCCTACCGCACACTCTTTCAGCCGGCTCATTCACCACGGCACGGCTCATCCTTACATCATTATAAATGATTTTTCTAATAAGTCACTATTTAAATGATACTATATATATATATGTATATGCTTTTAAATCTTGGGATCTCAATTAGTTTGAATATTCAACAATAATGATGCTCGAACTTGTAGGGTTTGGTTGCTAATTAAGGTATTTCTCTGCTCTTTATAGTACTCTAATTTTGAGCTCATCGATCCATTAATGGAAGAGTGGTGGCAGCTGCTGAATGATAGTGCCATGACTCGACCCTTGTAGGTTCATTTGCATTCCACTATAAATATGGAGCGAAAAACCATCTGAGGTGGAGAATTTAAACATAATCCTTAGGGATAGTTTAAGCAAGTATAAGATTCAAATCTAAATAATTGCTAGTAGTTACTTTTTATTGATGAAAAGTTCATAATTTATTCCATCTATTGATGTGAATGCAATATATCGATAAAAAAAAAATTACATTTATACCATCTTCGAAATTCATTTTCTTACAAAAGGTGAAGAAATGAGATGATCGATGTTTAGGGATCACAAGATTTGTCTAAATATTTTCTTTCTGTATAAGAGGGGGTAATTAGAGGTGGCTTCCTTACCTGGACGGTAAAATGTCACCGGCACTTCTAAATTTAATTTGAACCATATGATCTTAGACCTAATATCATTAAAGAATTCAATAAATTCTTAGACGATTAATAGTAGTAATCTAAGATCGATGATCTTCGAATTCGAGCTCAACAGTACCTAATACCAAAACCCAAATCGTCGTTAATTCACCCTTTGTGGTTTGTTGGAGCAACTTGGCATTGAAGCTAGCTATGTGAGTACTAAATTAGCTTGAGCAAGAGACTTTTGGCCCGTGGCTCAAACTCAAAAGCATCTGAGAATAATCGAACCAAACCAAAAACCAACTAGATGGTCATTGCATGCTTTGTCAGCATGGTGAGCGCCGCTGAACATGCAGTAACCGCACTCATGGCTCTGCACTGACAAAGCTGGGAATTCGAACCAGAAATTATCGAACGAGAGAACATTACTTTGCACACGCACACCCACAAACAAAAATATATAGTATGATATACAAAGAGAGTGGACATGATTTGGCATTAAGCATGCAGGGGATAGCTAGGGATCGAATCGTTTTTATTTCCCGCCCGGCCCCCTTTTCTTCTTCCTTTCAATGATCAGGAGAAAACGCATGCATGCATGCTTTATTGCATCTGATGTGGTTGGCCCATTTATGCAAAAAATATCTTAACATCAGCCAACCATTTGTACGTCTTTTCCAAAGTGACTGCTTAATAATCAATGCATGTATCGAAGCCGCAACTGCAAGCTTCCTAGCTAGCTACGAGTATTATTCCTCTTGACCTAATTATTACTCTCCCTAGTAACTGCTAATTCACAACACAGGAGTCGACACAGCTAGGGTCATGTGTATGTGTTATACATGTTACAGCTAGGCTTGAACTTTCCAAAACCAAAATGGTAGTTCTTGGGAAACCCTAGAATGGATCATAAATGGGGAAACCCTAGTTTAATTTAAGGAAAAAGAACACGTTTGTTTGGTTTAATTTGATGAGCGCGTTGCTTATATATATATATATATATATATATTCTATCTTGATATGAATATTATTGTTACTGTTTAACATGATCTCCATTTTTCTCAGTAGTACTCGTAAGAATCAAATTAAAGTCTCATATATATATATATATGTCATGACAAGAATAATCATTAGTTAACAAATTATCACTATTTCGGGGGATTTTTTCTTTTTCTGTTTGGCTGAGCAACTGAACATTGAAAAGGTATGGAGCTAGCTGGGCATGCGGCTAAAAACAGAGAGACTATTATAATTAATGATTGATTTCAGCCCCGAAGAAAAATGGTAGAACTACTGCTGCATGCACATGTTGCAGGCTCAATTAAGTACTGTTTTGCAATAGATGTTACTTATTAGGGGTACCCTAATTTGAAAGCAAATTTGATAGGCAAACGCAATTGCGTGTACGTCTTAATTAAGCTAGCTAGTAAATCTGGACTTAGACAAACATACTGATAAATATATATTCCTAAACCATTGACATGCAGCCACATGCACTAGTACTACTTGAGCTGATCTCTCTCATATAATATATATTTATATATATATATATATGATGTTGATAATCCTAATTCCAGAACAAGGCTAACAACCAAGATTTTCTTTGTATTAAAAAGAGGAACATGGATTAAGAGCAATACGACATTAAACGGAGAGACATGAGCAGCATGATAGAAACTTGATAAGTGTGGAGCCCATCTGTGTTAATCATGTTAGTATGCAGCATGAACATGGCTATAATTAATGACAAAGAGAGGAGGAGAGGGCCATGCTAATCATGATTATTTATAACAAAAAGTGTTTAGTCATTAATGTCTCTTCTGACTTACTGAGGACACACCAAAGAGCATAACAATATTTGCTATGCTAGAGAGACAAACAAAGGAATCAAACATGTTGACCAGATGTTTAGCCATTAATGCTTTCCCCCTTTTGCTTGCCTATTTTTTTTTTCTTTTGGGTGTGTGGGGAGGGGGGCAGGCAGAGCAAGAAAGCAAGACATGAGCAGAGCTTAGATCTGTCCTTGATCATGTTTTGGGTGACATACAGTCTCCAACAAAACCACAACACATTTAGCAACAAATAGTTTGTTTTCAGTTATGTTTCCTTGCTGCCACCGGCCTTATGATCTCTAATCATTTCTTTATCATCTGGGTTAGTGGGAATAAAAGAACCTCAAACTCCACTAATAACTAACCAAATTATGTTCCCAAGTCAAATCTCTGTCCTCTACATTAATTATCTAATTTCTTTTTTAAATCTCTAATCTCTCTCTCTTCTATGTGCATGCCCCCAGCTTAGACCTATTTAATTTACATGTACATGAGTATGAGAAGGCAATTCTCAACCACCAAGCTTGTTTTTTTTTCCTATAATTATATTAAATGCTGAAAATAAAGATAATAAAAAAGGAAGAAGAAAAATAAAAGATTTTCCATCACTTTTGGGGGATAGTTAATGTAAGTTGCTGTTAAATGAAAACATATAAATCCTCAACGCTCTATGTTGGGATGTGTGAAGTTCAAGAAAGAACCTGAGCAGGCATTATGAATGGGACCACTACTAAAGCACATCAAAGTAGGTGGACAAAGCACGGTTTTGTTTAAATAATTAATCTTAGGCATTTATTTATTTGTTAATCTCATATTGCTGACCACTCTTTAGAGAATAACGATCGAGTATTAATAATTTATACATAGTGATTATAATCTAATAAATACATATATGTATATATAAATACTATGATAATCTAATATATTGATATAAAGCACTTTTTTAAGATCTTGCAAAGGCATCAATTAGATAGTGTAGGCCATGGAGAATAAGTTAAGGCAGATGGATGGGAAGAGAGGGACATCTCTGGACTTGTTAATTAGCCATTTACTTCGATATATTAAAAAAATTAAAAATATGGTACTATATTTCACTAAAAGCCAAAAAGAAAACTATATATGCTAATTTTCAAAAGGCAAATCTGCTTAGATAGGAAAAATCATACTCAACGCCAAAATCTTGCCCTAATCTAATTCTTTGCATGGGATTCTCTCATGACTTTTGCCACCTGCTTTAAAGTTATTACCATAATTCTTGATAACTAAACTAGAGAGAGAGAGAGAGAGAGAGAGAGTCTAGTTAAACAATGGAAAATAAGCAACAGTACCTTATTTGGATGAAAATTACTTCAAATTATTTAGTACCTGCAAACCTAGTTGTAAAGAACTAGATTTGGGGGGATGACTCGAACATAATTTCGAACCTGAAAGTGTTGAACAGTGGCCAAGACACGCATGAAACATTGGCTTGTGTGTGTGTGTGTGTGTGGTTCCTAGTTTTAATATAAGCAAAAGAATTTAAACATGTTAAAAAAAAAAAAAGGGTATGTAGCCGTCAAGACTCCATTATGATCCATTAGTTGCTTTCAATTCAAGTGGCTATGCAAGTTGCTATCTTGTCGTTTTGTTTTACATAAACATAAAGCCTTACCAAATTAAGTCAAGTCGATACATGGAGAGTAGATAAATCAATTGGATAATATCAAACACGAAACCTATGATCAATTACTACATTGACTAGAACCTTTAAATTATATCAAAAGAATGAAAAAGAAGAACGGACAAACATCAACAAACGTTCAAATTATTAGCCTAATTTGGGCTCTGCAATAATGTTTGAGAAAATGGTCGACATCGAGATACATATATATATATATATATTAAAAAAATATAAGAGGGTATATTAAGAAATATCAGTTATTCTAGTTCGTAAATTGTTCTTGTCATTGTGTCAGATCAGATATCTGGAATCAGATCTTGCTTTCTTAAAGCATTAAACTTGATATATAATGTGATAGAATAAAAGACCGAACCATTGAAAGAGATATTTACAGAAACTTAAAGCAAGGATATTAGGCTTCTAGCCCATGGGCTTTATTTATTCAAGGTCTAGACTCTAGTCGGAAGAACCCAAGCCCACAGTGCACACATCATCTTTGAACAAAACTACTACTTTCCAAGTTATTTTACCTAGTAGAAATGGAATACGTTTGGCTTGTCTAATCACTTGTGATCCTATCATCTAATGTCACATCATAGAATGATAAGAGAATGATAAAAATTGAGATGATGAATAGATTTTTTCACAAAATAATTAGTATGATAATTAAAAACTAGCAAAAAAATTTAAGTATTAAGTAAGTTTTCTTGGGATTTGTAATGGTTTTATCATTTATGCAAGTCTTTTTTTTTTTTTTTTCAGTTTTACTATGTACAAGTAAGTTTGCGTACCAATTTGCATATTAATGATGCTGCCTTTATATTCTAAATTTAAATTAGCATTATTTTCAATTAAATCTACTTTCTGACCAATCATATTGAATGGGTGCGCATATTAGTACACAAAATCGGTTACAACTAGATTTTTCCTTCTTTTTTTTTTTTTTTTGGGTAAGGTTACATACCGAAAAATGAACCTCATAATTCTTAAACGAGTTTGTATTGACAAACCTTATAATCTCCTTGACATGTTTTAGCAAGTAATTTGGACGTGAAGATCCTTTGGCTGATTTGACATAGTACATGCTGAGATGGCCTTTAGAAATTATATGCCACCTAAGCGATCAACAAAACATTTCATTTTTTCAGAATTTATATATTAAAGTGATTAAAAAAAGAAAAAAAAGGGAGAGAGAATCGGGTACTGAATCATAATTCTACAGCTACATTTCACCATATATATGCTTAGTGTGCCGACTATTTCTCGGATTTTAGTGAAACTTATCGTACAATATTCAAAAGCAAAGATAAGATCAGTTATCTTCTTCGAAGTCTAGTAGAAAATCAGTCAGGTTTTCAGAGTCACCAATGGCTTCGTCCAGAGACATGGAATTGTCCTTAGGTTTTCCCTGCAAGTTCAAGGGTAGGAGCAATAAACAAGAAGGAATATGAGATGCAAAGTAACTTCAACTAGTGCTTCAAACTTTCAATTTCCAACTCCTTTCTTTAATAGAATCCGTTGCTTGCTATCTATTGGATGCTAATAGTTCGAAGGACGATAACCCCGTATTCTTGTACAGAGTGTGATGTAATTAATCAGGGATTAACAGAACATTTAACCATGTTTATGCAAGTCTCAGTAACAATTGTGTAATACACATTTTTCGGCCTCCGCATCGAAAGCAGCTTCCAATTGCTCAAATATTTAAGCTATATGGGGGGCTTGGATGGTGAGCAAAAACAATTGATCAAGAAGTTGGTCAGCTTTTGCATAAAAGAAGGTAAAAGAACGACAGTTCGTGCTATTGTTTATCAAACTTTTCATCGCCCAGCTCAAACTGAACGTGATATAATCAAACTTATGGTTGACGCCATAGAGAATATAAAGCCCATATGCAAAGTGGAAAAAGTAGGAGTGGCAGGTACTATTTATGATGTCCCTGAGATTTTAGCCAGGATCGTCAACAAAACTTCAGCTATTTATGACTTCTTCTGAAATGAGGTACAGGGAGATGTGTGGAATAATGCTCGTTGCCTAATCAAATAATAAATAATAATGAAAGCATGCAACCAAACTGGGATATAATGAAATACAAAATCACCTTGGATTTGCGAAGCTCTGGAGTACTTTTCAAGACGCTCCAATTGCGTGTGATTTTCTCGTCCTCTTCTTCCTCAACCTCAACATCACTATCCTCTCCTTCATCCTGTTGCAAATAGGTTAAAAGGGTACGAAATTACTCTCTCTCTCTCCTTTTTGGCAAAAAGAGCTGCGAGGGTGGGTGGAATGAGAGACTAAAAGTTGGTGCTCTCTATGTGGACATGACCATACCGATTGGGGGGACCAGCTAAAGAGGAGAGCTAGGCCCGTGGGCTCTCCATCAAGATTTGCCAAACCTATAGGCCTATAGCCCAATCCCAATCTTACCAAGGTTTTGTAATACCTCAATGGAAGGCCCAAGTCACATGACCTATACTCCAGTAGGATTAGCCAATGATCCAATTAGAGTCATTGGACTATTATAAAGAGCAAGAACTTCTCCATCCCAAGCAATGTGGGATCTCATACACCACCTGCCCTTATCCTTATCTATCCTTATCATATTAGGTTATCACAAGTTCTGAGACAGTAGGCATAGATAACGGGCATGTCTCATCTCCTTGGCATCATGCTCATGGAGACTCGAACCCATGACATTTCATCTACCAAATCACAAGAGAGGAAGCCTCTTATCATCAAGCCAACACCCTTGTGATGGGAATGAAATTACTTGAAAAACAACCAGAAGGCCATTTGGACAACAGAAACCAAGGGAATCATCATAAACTGAAGAGAAAAAAGGGTCAAAAAAGATGAGGCAAATAAAACTCACATCCTCTTCACCAATGTCAACCGCTCGTGCCAAAGCATCATCTGTATCTGTTACCTGCATTTATTGGTAAACATCAAGAGTCAAACCATGAACAAAGCTTGGAAACTATAGATATTTAGAGGTTTGCCTTTGGTGGTGTTGCTTCAAAGTTAACCTAAAGTAATTGGCATGTTTAGTATTTCAAGTGCCAGAAACCAACACAAGTCAAATGATTCTTGGAGAAATAACTTATCAGAAGAAAGCAATTTTGTATGATAGATGCACTTTTCAGAATAAAGATCATCAGATCGATGCATGTCCGCATTGTAATTATATAACAAAATTTCCTAGTACAGATGTTCTTCAACATGATACCAAGGTTACTACAGATAACATAGCATGTTCAATCAGATAACATATAAATAAAGAACCTGCCTTTATCAGTTTCCTAAAATATGCGGATAAACTAGTGAAATTCCTCGATATCCGAAATTCCATTCAGGAAGAAAAAGAACGAACTGTTCCTCTAGGGCTTTGTTTCACCAAAAAATATTTTTAAATGTGATATGAATTAGTTGCTTGCATATTGATTGTCTAATTCATCTTCTTCTGCTTGTATTTTTTGTTAAATACAAATCTCCACTCTTACTTACTCGTCTCACCAAGCCAAAAACTTAAGAATGGGATCTTATGTACCCTCAAAATCCATCAAACATAAATAGGTAATAATCTCATGCGAACTGATCACTGGACTACTACAAGAACTTATTTCCACTGGACGTTTTATTATTACAGCTCAACTTCTCATCCTCTCTCATTCAGTGAATACCATAAAACTGCTTTTGAAGAGAATATTTGCCAGTCATCCTCTGCCATCAACCTGTTCATAGACAATTTCTGACACAAATAGAGATGACGATAAATGGGCACATTTATATTGGTTTCCAAGGGTGTTTTAGAGCAAAACAAATAAATCGTCAACGGTAAGTAGATGTTGAAGCATAATAAGAACATCAAATATTAATAGATAGTGCATATATTTTCTACTTTGGTGTGGTTGAACAAATCATCTATCCAATTTGAAATACAGAACGAAAATTGATACATCAAGCGGAGTTCACCTCTAACTCTTCAGTCTTGTTGTTTGCCAGCATCTTTTCAAGCTCCTCTCTTGATATGATTTTGCCATGCTGATCAAAGCAGAGGAAAGAACTTCAGAGCTTAAAGTTTAGTTTTTATCCTTCTTTTTTAGTATGATATAAAAGTTTCAGGAAGTTTTGTACATACATGAATATATACACTCCTAAATTGATGTATAAATAAATACTTGAGCCCAACACTCAACCAGCATAAGTATAACCAGATCAAGGCTTAATACAAATCTAAACAAAAACATAAAATGCCACTCATGTTTTCATTTATTCCCTCTCCATTTTTCTGGTCTTTCTCTATAATTCTAACTATTTGAGGGAACAAAAGTTATTGCTTTGACTAAAAATAATACGTCATTATTTTCCAACAATAATTAAGGAAAACTGCCAAACTGCACTTGTATGTATTAAGCCACACATAATTAAGGAAAACTGCAATTGTATGTAGTAGTTTGGGAATGCGGACTGTATTACAGGACTTTCCAAAAAAGACAAACAAAATGGGATGGGGAGAGTATCTCTTTTCTTCCATCTTTGAGACCACTCTCCTATTTTACTTAAGTGGTTTTCACAGCATTTAATTAGAAACTATCGACAGAAGCTCTATTGAGGAAAGGATTAGTATTAGTTCTACTCTTTAAGTAACAATGGAAGAGTTCTGCTTGTAGGGAAAAAAATAGAGCAGATACATTGTGTACCTGATAAATACAATAAGCAATGGCAGGGGGAGAATTTAAGTGTATTTACCTCCTTCAGATAAGCCAGCATATTGGGTGTAGGTTCATGAAAATCTGGGCCCCTGAAATCAATCTCTGCATCAGGGTCTTGAATGTAGTTCACCGTTGGATACACTGGATCCCCACCCCATACTGAAAAGGACAACAGAGTTTTGAATTTCCAGAACAAAATAAAACTAATATGGTTTTAAGGGTAATGAAATGCAAATTCTCTCATTTGTTGCTTTAACATAATACTAATAATTAAGAGTCAAGTCTGGCAGCTTTGAATTGTAGAAGGATGATTAAAGGCATGGAAATAATATATATCGACAATAAGTGGTGTCATTATGTAAGCATCATGCTAAATCAGGAAAGACATGAAACCGCAGCTTGTAGGACATTTACACACTCAATATAGAAGAAACTTCAAACAAAATGAAGCCAGAAGAAACCATACAAGTGGATATTTCTTACAATGACTATGGGTTTCCCTGGCAACAGAAACATTGAAAATGAGGAGAAAAAAACAAATGTGCGCCAGATGCATAGACTACACTTAGAGAGGAGGAATGGTTTCATCCCTCTTCCCTTTGTTCTGGGTAAATCACAACGGCCTCTCCTCAGGTTTGTGATAATGCAAATTATCTCCCCAGTTCAAATACCACAAATCCTCTCATTCATGATAGAAACCGAATAGGATTGACCACAGTTATTTTGCAATAATAACCCAATAAACTCTCACTTTAATTTTATTTCACTTAAAAGGGTATATTTGACATCCCCAGTCTGACATATTTAGAGTATGAGAGAGGTACACTAAGCATGATGTCAGCTGATCTGTTAGAGCAGCAAGCATCTGCTGCAATTTACTTAACCAGGAGCAAGGTTCTGGTCATATCTCTCACAAGAAAGGATGTCATCTTAATCCCACCATCCTCAGTAAAAGGTCCTTAATCCCTACCCCGCATCCTCTATGAATATGGGAAAAAAAAAAGTCCAAAATATATAAACAGAATAATCCCACTTTGACAGACTAATACCGAATCAATCACAATAAACTAAATACTAAACAATATGATTACAAAAAGATATAAAATAATGCATTAAATTATTAGATATGGATAGATACTTTGCTTTATTTGATCCTCCTTCATTCGCATTGCTAGAGGATCCCTACGAATACGGATATCAGTTCCCATCATTATGCGATACTCTCGATCTGTTTGATGGCAAAACATTTCAATTAGCTGGGTGTTTTCATCTTCATCAGTCTCTTCAAAATGTTTCTGAACAGCTTCGTGTGAAGTGTCTTTTTTCCATGATTCTACCCATTCGGAGTAATATGCTATTGGACCTACTTTTTCCAGTCTCTCATGTTCTGCTTGAAGCCTACAAAATCAAGAATATTTTCGCAAATGCCTTCACGAAACTGCAATGCTACAAAAGTGTTTGTAATAAATTATTTTCAGGTGGCAAATCAATCGATAGTTGTAAATTAGGGAAAGAAAGAAAGCAGGGCAAGCACAAATGAACCCAGCTTACTTTCAACATTTGTTATATTAAGCATCATAATTATGGACAGATACGTACATAAGTTTCTGCAAATAGATTTTAAATATCAAGTAAGAAAGCAGGGCTTCTGTGTTTGCGATAAGATAGAACATTCTATTGCAAAAAGTTTTTGGTGATAAAGTTCTCCCCCTTAATGTTCAGGTTTTTGGTTGAAAGTCTCTAAAAGGTTTAATTTACACTTCCAAGCAACAGGGAAACATGCCATATATTTTTCTTATCTAGGGGTAAATTCAGTCTAGTCCGATCGGTCTGGAGGGGGTTTTTGGGACCGGATCGAGCCCCTTCGGTTCAGGATTTTCCCACCCTGGACCGAACCGGACTGGTAGCTATCGGTCCGTTTGGTCTGGCCCAATTTGTTTTCATCTTTTTTTTTTTTTTTTTTGCAAATTAATTAATTAAAAAATTAAATTACTAAAATTAAAATTATGTAAATTATTAATGTGAATTATTTAAATAACTCATTAAAAAAAATATTTAACTATAATTATATTTATGATGTTGATAGTTATTACTTACTAACTTAGACTTTAGTATGCATAATTATTAATAATGTCCTATATTAAAAATTAAAATTCTAACATTTTATATATGGTTAATGAATATCAAATAATTTCATTGTACATAAATTATTCATACTTGCTTGCAACTTAGGTATTTAAAAAACATTACCTAATTACTTTAATTAAGTGTAAATAGTAGAGTATGTATGAATGTATTATATATCTACATATATTATCATATGATTTATGATATATTATTAATTGATACATATATTATTTAACATTTTATAGGGTCAACGATAATAGATTAGATGAAAATTACATAATTAACTCATACAACTACAATATAAAATAATATTATATATAAATATTTTAAATATATACACTAATTCTGTCGGTTTCGGTCTGGTCTGGTCCAAAAATCACAGACCCTGAGACCAGACCGAACCCCTTCGATCCCACAAATGATGGACCGAAACCGACCATAAGAATTTTTGTTCTGGTCCAGTCCGGACTGAACCATTCGGTCCGGTTGGTTTTTCCGGTCTGGACCGAAAATTCTTCAGCCTTATTCTTATCTTCAATCAGCACCTTCTCGACCTTCTCCAAATGTACTCACTGTTCTTTATCCTTGGCTTGCCACTCGTCCATTTTAATATCAATGGTTTATCTTCGTATATTTTTCAAGCATGTACTGATTGCCCACTATGAACCCTAAAGTATAGTTATCCTTAAAGTGGAAAAAAAGCTTCAACTAATATTTCATGTAATCTAAGATCACACAAGTGTATGAGCAAACTTGTAAGAATCAAATTTATGGTGTCTTTGATTACTATTTAGAGGCAGGAGACACTATTGAAGATTTGCAAAGCTAACATGATAATCACTAACAGATTCCAAAATAAACCCTACATCTCATGCAGTTCTAATCCTAGGAGTATTCTAGTCATTTTCAGATTTAGCATGCTTGGTATTCAAGTTATTAGTCGTTTGTTCATGCATCTAGTGTATTTTAATTTCTGTTTAGGTTTAGTTCAAGTTTTCTTTGTGATTAAAGGTATTTTCCTTTCCTAGTAGGAGTTCAATGTTTTCCACATCATGTTAGGACATTGCTTCTACCGTCTTCGTGAGTATATCTTATGGCTAAACTATATATGACTGTTTGGTTTAAGAAATCCTGACTTCCCACGACATTCCATATGCTGGATTCTGCATGTACAGAATCAGATACCTGAGAATGTGGGATTCTCCGTCGGTTTTCCGTTTAGCCTAACATCTTGGGCCAATGATAACAAGTCTTATCCAAGCCTCCAAAAATGCCCCTGCTGAAGATGGTGAAGCCACAAGGGGAGAAGGGAAAGGAGGGAGGGAGGGAGGGAGGGGAGGGGGAGCTTCCATTTGGTGGCAGAGACAGTGGCCAGATGTAGATGACCGGTGGATGGCGGCCAATAGCTAGGGGCTGGCATGTGGTGGGTACTGCTCACAGCCTGGACAACACCTTAATTCCCAGTTTCTTCACACACACGTGTGTGTATATATATATGTATTTGTGATAAGTATTAAGACTTCAAAGGGCTCAATCCAAGTCCATGGGAAGTTACAAGAAATACACTTATCTAGAGGGAGAAAAAGAAACAAGAAAATTATAAAAATTAAGCCCTTCTAGCCCACTCATATTGATTGTAGAAACCCTAATTTCTGAATTTAAGGGATGTCCTAGATGATATGCACATTCTTAAATAGTTCCCAGCTTGATATAGGTTACATCTACTCTACCTCTTTTACATATAGATGTGTGTGAGAGTGTAGTAAATCAACAAGGGCTACTCTATAATGACCATACCTTTCTTCCTTGAACAGATGTCGTCTAGCCCTGTAGAGAGAAGTTTCAGTTAATGTCGGTTGTTCACCATAAAGCTTCACTTGCCCAGTCTCAGCCATTGCTTTGAGAAAAACCTGAAAAAAAGTCAAAATTCAGATAAAAGGCCGCGGAGCATGTCTAAATGATGTGCTTCATCTTCATACACATTTTGACTAAGTAGATTTCATTAGCTAACCTAATCCATACCACAAGCATATTGTGTGCAACGCTTATGCAAACATAATCCATTGTGCAGCTGATGTATAAAGATGCAGAACCAACTAATAAAAGGGCTCTAAGAGGACCTCACCATTGACCCTTTCTGACTCTTGAGCTATAATCCCTCAGGTGCGAAAAATAACATAGCTGACAAGTGATGCATAACATACTTAGTGTCATCTGACCTTGGTCACATTAACTACACTCTAAGGCACACTTCACCATCTGGAAATACTGAGAAAGATGACAGATGGCATGTGAAGATGACGACGTACTTTAGCATCATCAATGGGTTTGACAGTTACCCCCCCCCCCCCCCCCCCCCCNCATTTAGAAGGTTTGAATAACCTCTCCAACCCGCCACCCTTTTATCAAAATGCAATCAATGTCAATATGGAGTAATTTAGTTATGCTCAAACAAGCTTTACTACTTATCATCTCCACACACCACACTTATTTTTATTTTATTTTTTTAATTTTTTTTTCTTCCTAAACTAATTGAGTTCTTCTACTCATCATCCATACACCACACATTTGGTAAGAGAAGAAAATTAAAAATTAAAAAATTGTGTGGTGTGTGGCGTGAAGATGATGAGTAGAATTTTTCTTCTCCTTTATATGGAGTATTAGAGTTACTAGTCAATTTTTCTCCTTTATGTTGGCACTAACCGTCTCAGAATCAGGTCGCCTTCTTTGCCATCTGGACCATTGCTCCTTCTCTGGCTTTCTCCAGTTCCACCATATTTCTTCACCAGTAAGTGGCTTCTCTATGGGCTTTTTCACTTCTGGATCAATAAAGGGATGAGGGCGTCCAAGTATCTTGTCTAGTTCATATCCAGTTTCTTCTTGCTCGGGTTCAGTTTGAAAAACAACATAATCAGAAGATAAATCTTTAGGCTCTTCCGTTGTGTCCACTGAACTTTCAGGTTCCAGTGGATCACTCATTTCTAGACTCACATTAGAAGATTCAGGAGCAGTAACCGATGTTTTATACTTCTTTCTCCTACTGCCAGGATTTTTTCCATAAGATGGAGATCCTAATGATTTACCAGTTGGCTCAGGAGCCCTGGCAGCGTTCACTCGACTAGCCGTGCCTTCTGGCCAATACTCCTGCTCTGGAATACTTGCGCGAGCACCAGATGCTGGTTCAAGCTGCCCAGATGTAGAGTCCAAGTAACTATAGTAGGGTGGACGCTCAATTGACACTTCTTTGAATGATTCATCTTCCTTCTCACACTTTATACAAGGCAGTAGAAGAGCCCTCCTCTGTGAATTATTCAAGCAAAGTCTAATTTGCAATACTCCTGCTGGAAATGAACCTATAAATGATGACTAGATGGTTCACAGAAACATGGGTCAGAACCATAAAAAAATGATCAAGGAAGACAAATGAACAATAAATAGAGAGTAAGTGATAAGGAATGAAGCATCTCCAAAAGAAAACATGCATATTTTGTAGTTTGGAAACTATCATTTTTTATAATCCCACCAGACCTATAACTTTACCCAAGTAATCAAGTAGTCAAACAATATTCTAATGAAAACTACAAAGCACAGATGCATGACAAATGAGCATCTGCACACATAGAGACCAACTTAATGTGTTAGGATCTTTTTATTTATTTATTTACCTTCACGTGGTATGAAACCGAGGGATCCACTCTCTCCACTACGTTTCACTTTTCATTATCGTCATGGAAGCTCTCAGCAAGATGATCTCAGGCCTTGTGAAAGGTGGTTTTCTCTGTGGCTTCTCGGTGGGGAATGGCAATTACGGCTCTTTTAATATTTCTCATTTGCTTATTGCCAATGATACCCTCGTATGTGGAGCAACTCATGGGCAAATCCAATCTTTGAGGGCACTTCTTTGTTTTGAAAGCTGTATCTGGTTTGAGAGTGAACCTTTCAAAGTCTGAATTGGTACCTATGGGGGATGTCCCTAATGCGGTGAATCTAGCTAGCCTCTTGGGATGTAAGGTATCTTCTCTACCCAAGAAATATATTGGCCTACCGTTGGGTGCTTCCTTCAAATCAAAGGGGATTTGAAATGTCATGATTGAAAAGGTGGATCGTATATTGGCTACTTGGAAGAGGCTATACTTGTCTAAAAAGGATAGGCATACTCTAATAAAAGATTACCCTCTATAACCTACCCACACATTTCCTGTCCTTGTTCTCACTCCTTACAAAGGTTGCCAATTGTATTGAGAAGCTACAACCGGATTTCTTGTCAAGTGGGATGGGGGACGAGTTTAAATTTCATCTAGTGAATTGGTCAATTGTTTGCACACCAATATCTGGAGGTTGAATTGGGGATCCGTAACTTCATGAAGTTCAACCAAGCTCTTATGGGTGCATGGTTGTGGCAGTACCAACAAGAAAGGGGGTCCTATGGAAGACAGTTATAGCTTCCGAGTTTGGGGAAGCTTGGGGAGGATGGTGCTCGAATGAGGTAACAGACCATATGTGGTGGGTTTGTGGAAACACATTAGAAAAGAAGGGAGGTTTTTCTAACACATGCACGTACTGAAGTGGGTGACGATTCTCAAGTCAAGTTTTGGTATGACAAGTTTCCGCTAAACAAAGCCTCAAAGACACATGCACTGCCATATTTGAGCTTGTATGGGCGAAGGATGCCTCAGTACCTGATCTCTTGGTCTTTTCTAGTGGCTTCCCTCAATGGAATATAGATTTCATCAGGGTAGCACAGGATTGGGAGTTGGAGGTTATCACCGAGTTCTTTGCTTTATTGTATTCCATAAGAATGACTGAGGGAACCATAGCCAAGACCAGCTAGAGCCCCTCCAAGAGAAGTAGATTCACAATCAGATCGTTCTACCAAGTTCTAACTAGTCAAGGAATGAACACTTTTCCATAGAGGAATATATGGAAGACGAAAGCTCCTCTCAAAGCATTTTTTTTTTTTTTTGTTTGGACAGCCTTCTTAGGCAAGATTCTTACTATAGACAATTTGTGGAAATGTTGTATAATGGTGTTGGATTGGTATTGCATGCACAAGAATAATGGAGAAGTAGTAGATCACCTGCTACATTGTGAGGTAGCCAGGACCATATGGGATGATTTTTTTGCAAGAATTGGAATATCACGGGTCATGCCTTGTAGGCTGGTGGATTTTCTAGCAAGCTAGAGAGGCCTTCCAAGGCAATCCTAAAGTGGCGGCAATTTGGAAGATGGCCCCTATATGCATGTGTTGGTGCATTTTGCAAGAGAAATGATAGAAGCTTCGAGAATCCTGAGAGGACAATGGATGAGCTTAAAGTTTTCTTTTTAAAAAAACTTGTTCTTATGGGCGGGGGCCATTGCTTTTAATGTTTGTCCATGATTTTCTCTTTTCGGTTATAAACTCTAGCTCGGTACTTCTCATGTATACATCTTGTGTACTTGAGCTATACCTTCTTTTCTTATGAATAAAACTTCTTGCTTACCTATCAAAAAAAATTATTTAGCTTCATATGTTCATATTAAATCAATGCATAAGATTTTATGAATATATGCAGGTAATAACATCTCCAAGGAGTGGTCGAAACACTCCACAATCCTCACTATTGCAGCAAAAGCCAGGTTGGATGTTTGCATTATGTGCAGTTCTGCAAGTCAAACAAAAAGGTCACTCAACTAACCCAGATGTTTGCTTTCGGCTCAGTTGAGTTATTTTCATTTCCTCAGCCTACATTCTCTTAGGAACCAAATAAAATGTAACTACTACTTACCTTTTTTATAATTAATTAAATAATTTATTAGAAAAAGCAAAAATGTAACTTATACTTACTAAAAATTCATCATGTAAGAAGAGAAGAGCATTCACTTGCAAGCATGAAATCCTAAGAAACTCTTAAGCAATCCCCATAAGAAAAATTGAACAGGTATTAAGATGAAAAACAAACCTGAAAGTGATTGGATTGCAGCTTCCCAGCACCAAAGCCATCGGCAGAAGCTATAACTCTCAATCCTCTATCTATACACCCAGAAAATGAGAAGGCTGTATACGTAAGTGATTCATGTATCTAAATAAGAACTTATAAAAAAATGTATCTAAATAATAAGAAATTTGACTTCAATTAAATTTATCTAGCATATAAAATCAGGTTAACTACAAGAACCTTGAAACAACCAAGTTGCTGAAACAGATGCCATCTCAATTCAAGAAGTATGTATATGACATAAGTATCTGCAGAGTATTCAATAAAGACAAATAAGTCGGTTAGTACGATCAGACAACCCCATGTTACAGTATACACGTATGTACACGCAGATAAACACACATAACGAATGTAAAATGGTTAAAAGACCAGTAAACCTTGAATATTGCTATCTGCTTGGTCTAATTGCATGTAAGGGAGTCCCCCCCCCCCCTCCCAAAAGCAGATAAAAAGGAAATAAATCTTTGTTTTGTTTATAAGTAGAAAAACAAATTGCAGGAAATAAATCTCTCTGCACCCGAAACTTTAATTTCTTCTTTCCAGCGGTGATCACCGATAATTGGTTTTAAATGCACGAAAAAATTGAAAAAAAAAATCTGGTTCTCATAATATTATTCATTGTATGGGACCCGAGACAACAGGAGCTTCATCCATCGTAACCTAAGGCCTCAGTAATTCACTGATTCTCATACATTTTGTATTTTCTTTTTCTTAAGAAAAACAGCACAACAAGAACCTTTAAATTTTCCCAAAGAACACTTCCCGACGAACAAACGGATGATCAAACTGTCAAGACAAAATTGGCACTAGTTGAGAAATGTAAAGCGGAGTGATATTGAACAAGAAAACTGAACCGAGTGTTCAGATGCGGAACTTACCCGTATTGACAGGACTGCTCGGAGGCTGGAATTGGAGTGGAGAGAAAAAAGGTTGTAATTCGTGAGCGTTTCTGGGCTGCTGAGAGTGTGCGTGTATGGTTTGAGATAGAGTTTTTCGAACGTGTCGGGTGGATTCGAGGGTTTTAGCTTGGAAGAGGGTTTTGACAATTGAGCCGAGGGAGGGGTGCAGCTGCTGGGAAGAGCGACTGCAAAAGAGGGTGGATAAGGGTCTCTCTCTTATTATGAGTAGAGTAATTATATATAGAAGTCACTGTAGCGGTGCACTCGTTGTACTCACTGCATGGCTGCCGTTATATTTTTTTTTTTCCATCTTTTCTATATATAATTTAAATGATGCCATATCATGTGTGTAAAATGACTTCTCTAAATAATAACTTCTATCTATATTTATTCTTTATTGAGTACCGAATTGATATTTCATATGGGGAATTTTGACCGTTTGATCCTTTAATTCCATGGATTATGATTTGGTTTCAACGGAGAAGTTCTTTAGGCTAATTACACTATCGGAAATTATATTTGTCTTAGTAGAATGCGTACTTCTTTTAAAAAAATAATAAATTTAAAATTTACATAAAAAAATATTTATTTAATGACGACTCCCAACTTTTAAAAAATGAGTAAGTGAAGACTGATGCTTCATAACTGTCTAAGCATTATTCTTACACTATACACCTCCTAACACTTTAATTTTAAAATTGAAAAATAATATTCTTAAAACTTGTAACGTTCTTAGATCTCGCTTGGGATTTGAAGGAGATTGAAGTATCGAGATATGTAACATAAAATCACATACATCTCGTTGATGACCGTTAACATGCAATGCACCTAACATATTTTTAGTAGTATGCAATAATAACAGCAGAATAATTTAAAACTAACAAAGATTTGAGCAATTTATATGATACCAAAATAAAATACTATTAATCCCAAAAGCAGTTATTGGACCATTCATACAAGAGTATGGGTCTCAGAACCTTACAAATATTTATTAAACTAGTTGAGCCCCCAACGAGCTCTTATAGGATCATGACTTCTAACAGGCACTTCAAGATGATCTTCACATAATAGTCTATATAATCAAAACGATTATCAAAGGTGATGGCTTCCTTCCATTCGGTGGTCCAATACGACACATTCTCCATCTAGGAGGTCTTAGATATCCTTAAGCAAAAGCAAAATGGCCTCCATGTGGGTGTCAACTATATTAAAGTGGGATTCTACTGTACACCAATCATCGATTATGTCGGGCCATTCATCCATCTTGTTGGTTATCTTTTGACTATGTAACAACTTCTATTTCAAGGAGAATAGTAGTGAAAACTAGCATAGTAAGATTTCAATAAATCTCAACAAGTTAAACAAAAAACAAACACATAGATAACATAAACATATATAAGGTAAGCCATGAGCATGAACCTATGAGCATGAATGTGTACTTTGACAAAACACAATTTTCTCCCATCTAGATTTCTTTTTAAAAAACATTGATTTTGTAACCATGTAACAAAGTAACAGTATAGCCATGTAACAAAGTGTCATTTTTTATTAATCTCCTGTAACCTTATTTCATGTAACAATGTGTAGATACCTCACAACTACCCCTAGGATCTATGAGCTCCCTAGTTAACGCATCACATTACCAACCCTCTAATCGGGTGTGAGTACATCTTATACAACATGTACTGCAAATTGTAATGTATTCACCTTATTTTTCATGTGTTGCACCAACTAACATTAGATGCAGATACTTCGATCCGAAATCTTTTAAAAATTATCCATTTGAAGTATATTGACTCTACGTTGTCAACCTAGAGATTACCACTCTAATTTAAACACTCCAAAGTGGACACGAGAGTTCCACTAGGATATTCCCTCATCCTAACATTGGGGTCAGGACAAAACCTTTTTCTTTTATGCACAATCCGAAAACATGTGACTTGTAACTTGTGATTAAACCTTACAACTTTTCATTTAACCATTCCATGTACTTGTACTCATTATGCAAAGAATGCATCACATGAACGGTTTGAAATAATTAGAACATTTAGAAACATATACATAAATAAAACATGAAGACTCAACATGGCATATATCATTTTTCAAAACTCCAGACATGTCATTTAACCAAAATTTCCAGCAAGTATCATTTGAGCATATCATGAATATACAAGGGTGTAAACCTCGTAGCATGCAACATTTGAGAATAACCTTTCATTAATAAAAAAAAACAAAAACAAAAATGCAAAGTTTACACAAATACATTAGTATATTATCCAATGATAAGTTTAGAGGCTAACTTACCAAGCTCCAAAAAGATTTTCCAACGATCGAACAAGCGTGGTATGTTTTAAGAATATTAAGTTTTTGAAATAAAATGTTGATAATCAAGCATGTGATCCATGCACTAGGAGTTTAAACATTCTAACCCTGATCGGCTTTAAGGTCCTTTCATATATTCCACGACTTCTCTCTTATTCTATGCCTCATTCACATAAACACATGACATGAGAAATCCTAGAGCCGAATGACATTAAGGTATGTTTAGGGCATGGGATGAGACATAAAATTCTCATCTTATCTCATCTCATTATTACAACTTTCTCATACTCTCACACAAAATATAATAAACAATTCAAGTTTTTCAATTTCCAAAATAATAATATTTTAAACTTTCATCTAAAATAAAAAATCATCATCTCAATTGGTTGAAACCCTAGCAATTACGTGACAAGTCATTCTTTGTAAGACCCAAAACCCTAATGATCGTGTGTGCTCAAAGTGTGCAAGACATACTTTTGTGTGTGTGAGTACCTCATGGCCGAAGGTTCTTTGATATGTGCAAGGCACTTTAGCTTGTGATTTTCTCATGGGGCGACTAGATAGGAATAATCTCATGGAACACTAGTGATAGCCGAATATATCTTAGTTCTTCAAAGGGTCCATTCTCATTCATTTTGCCATCAAATACTCGGGTTCTTAGAAAAGAAAAACCCTAGTCAAAACCATACTCAATAGGGTTTAAGCATGTCTGCCCTCTCATGGTTGAGCACAACCCTCACTTCCCCCATACCCGAAATTTCAAAACTTCATCTCTCTTGTGTTTTTTGTGATGTGCACACGGTGAAGATTAGGGTTGAACTTTCTTACTGTGCTAATCTCCACTTGAGGCCTCCTAAATCATTTCTTCCTTTGGATGCATGAGATTGGTGTTTGGGTAGTGTTTGTCTTCTTAGGGTTGGCAAGAAAGAGAGGAGAGGAGAGAAAACTGAAAATGCACTACCTTTGATCTACCTTCTCCCTTGTGTATGGGCACCGGCCATTAATGACCCTATTTATACTCCCTCTTGCTCCCACTTTTTCTCTATCCTATCATCACTCATTGATGGAAAATGAAGAGCCTCAAAAAATATACCTACATGGGAGCCAAGTGGCTTTTTTTGCTTTGGCCGAAAACCCCTTCATCTATCCTCTTCAATTATTGTCTCTCTTGGAACTTAAAAGCTTCATTGCATGAAGGACAAGTAGCATCTCTTACTATTCTTCTCGAACCCTAAACTAGCTTGCATGAAGGACAAGTGACATGTTCATCTTAGAAAATCGAAACCCTCTCTTTGTCTCCCTCATGATTGCAATGTCTAAAACCCTTAAAATCCTCATGCATATGGGCGACAAGTCGTGTACCCCTTGCCAAAACCGACCACTCTTCTTATTCCCTTGATTATTATTTTTCTTGAAACTCTAATACACATATACATGGATGCCAAGTGGCATCCCTTTGCCTTTGCCGAAAATGTTTCTTCCTCTCCCTCATCATTATTTTTCTAGAAACTTCAAGAGTCATCTTGCATGCTTGCCAAATGGCATGTACCCCTTAAGAATCTGAAACTCCCTTCATCTTTCTCATGATTGCATCCTCTAGATTGCATCCTCTAGAAGTCCTAAGATTTTTATGCATGAATGTCATGAGGCAATAGTGGAAGAGGTGGCATATACCTCCCTTCAATCCAAAACCCTAATACCCTTCGCATGTTTGCCAAGTGGTGTGTTCTTTGGCAAAATTGAAATCCTTATTTCCCATGTGGCTAACGATTGTCTCTTGGAAACCCAAAAGTTTCTCTCTTGATTGGCACCAAGTGGAGCCTCCACCATGTTTTCGAGAAACCCCAACACGCTTTCTCAAACTTGTTTTCCTCTTGGTGGCCCGAAAATCATTCGACCTAAGGTCTTCCCTTGACTTTGGGTGCCTAATCGCTAATCATCAAAAGATTAGATCAATCTCATTTATTTTCGCAGATGAGATGAGGTGAGTTAATATTAAAGTTAAAAGTTAAATAAAATATTATTAGAATATATATTTTTTAATATTATTTTTGTTTTGCGATTTGAAAAAGTTGAATTATTTATTTTATTTTGTGTGAAAATTTGAAAAAGTAAATGAGATGAGTTGAAATGAATTGTGAAAACAAAAGAGGCTTTAAGAACTTAGCTTAAGCTTGAGAGTCACAAAACTATTTTATAATTAATTAATGATTTTGTTACTTTGATTTAAAAAAAATGAATTACAACGTTTACATAGTGCATCATGACTTTGACTATTTAAGTTTGATTTTAGATTGGTTAGGTTTGGATACATAGTTCAGATGAGATGAGATGATATATTTTGAATATCAGTTGAATAAAATATTGTTAGAATATATTTTTTAGTATAATTTTTATTTTGAGATTTAAAAAAGTTAAATTTTTTATTATATTTTTGTATGAGAATTTTAAAAAATTGCAATGATTGAGATGAAATAAAATAATAGTATTGTGTAAGCAAACAGAGCATAATCTTCACTTTTAATTTTATTTTATTGTAGAATTAAAGAGAAATTATAATAAAATTGAAAGGCTGTAATATACGAAACTAGCTTTCCCAAAGCTCAATTGTTGAATTTACAATTGATAAAAGTAGCATCTACGAATTTAAAAGATACAATAATGAGTTTACAGACTTAAATAACTATATAGGAATGGAGTATAATTCTAAGAGCCAGAATCTAAATGAACATTCATCAAATACATGCAGACATTTACTACAACATTATAATTTTAGATTAATTTTGGTTTGGCAAATAATTACAATGCCATTAATTACAATTTTAAAATTCAGTTTATAATTATACTATAAGGAACCCCAAAGGGTTGGTCCAAGTGGTGAAAGCTTTGATCTTGGGGCATCACTTCTTTCAAGGTCTAAGGTTCAACATCTCATAGGTGCAAACAATCTTTTGGGGATACATCTCTTAGTGAAAAGCCAGCAATTTAACTAGTTCCATATAAAAAACGTTCGATGGTGTGGTACACGGGATCAAAATTTACTTTGCAGGAATGAATCTAAAAGACCCTGCTTTAGAGAGGTTCCCTGACATAATATATATAATACTATAACTATTTTTTTTTTTTTTTAGAATATGTACTAAGAGCCCTTTTCGAAATTGGATAAAATTCCAAAAACCAATAAAGAATTTACCCTTTATTTATAATTTCAAGGTGAGGGACGGTCCCTTATTATGTCTTTTTTTTTTTTTTTTTCAAACACGGTTAATACATGTCTTTGGTTGTTGGTTTAAAAAAAGAAAAAGAAAACGGTTTTCTTTTTTAGTTTAAACTAAGAACAAAAAAATACAGAGATCGAACGTGCGTGCTTAGGGAGTTTTGAGGCATTAAGGAGCACACGTTTTCATGATTAGAAGCATTAGCGTTGTTGATCAATGTATTCAAGAATCCTTGCTTCTAATCAACAAAACGTACGTAGACATTACTTTACACATAGAAATTATGGCATATATATAAGTGTATGCATTTCATTTCGTTTCATTTCTTTTATTAACAACAAGCATTGTAATGGAAAATTTTAATTTAATAAAATTTGTTTATAAAAAAAATTAGCATAAGAGCAAGTATGGGACTGTGCAACCGGATCCAAATACTAAAATCTGGACGGTTATCTGTCCAGATTAATCAAGACAAGAAATAATCTGATTAATCTGGATGGATAATCGAATTCAATCCTGAATTTTTCATTTTTTTTTTTACTATAAACCTGGGTATTCGGGTTATAACCAGATTTAATCCGGGATTTTAATACTTTTTTTTTTTTAAAAGAAGACTTTAAAACTTAAAAAACTATTTTTATAGCACTTTTTAAAAAACAAAAAACAAAAAATCTAATATCTCCTTAAATTGTCCAGATTTTAAAAAAAATAATAATTTAAACACTTTTTAAAAGATATTTATATAAAAAATAAATTAAAGAACAAAATAAATAAAAATGCAAAATAGATAATATTGTTATTACATAACAATACAAAACATAAATTTACAAAGAACAAAATAAATAATAATACATCACAACTTATTAAACTAATACATAACAATGCAAAATAAATAACATTGTGGAATATTTTATGTACAAGTACTGATCAAATAGCTTGTATTATCAAATTTGCAACAAAATAGTGTTTTTAGAAGAAGAAAAAAAAACCGATTACAAAAAATTGGGTTAAAAATCAAATCTGGGTGGATACAAATTTTTTTTACTCGTCCGGGTCTAATCTAGACGGATATCAACCCGAATTCACCCGGATATTCGGGTTCATAACTAGACTGAAAAAAAAATCCGACTCGGTTCTACACTCCTAAGAGTAAGTAAGAGAATAAAATAAAATATCATTAGTTACAAATTAGGGTTGATATGCAGTGAGTTCACGACCAAAATATTTTTAAAGTGAAATAAATAATTGGCAATGAATTACTTAAGGCTTGATCCGTACAAAAGATAAAATGTTAGGAAAATATATATATTTATTATAACAAAAGAGAACTTTTATTCATCAAGCAAAGCATTACATAAGTATATCAATCCAAATAGCATTTGCAATATATTTTGGAATCAAATCCTACCAAGTTGCCAAATCATCTAAATTCTAAGCAAACTGTGTCAAAGAATGTGTTGCAACATTTGCAGTCTTGCCTTTGTGTTGAACAGACCAACTTGGCTATCTCTGCAATATACTACTGATTTCATGGACAATATTGCCCCAAAAAATTAAATGTACCATAAAATTTCTTACACTATCTTAAATATTTAATGTGGATGGCAATAAATTATCAATATAACAAATATAGCTTTAACTCTTTTTTTTTATTGTAACTTTTTGATCAATTAAACAACATTTTATTAAATCCACACAGTAAAAACTTCTATATGTTTGAAGTGATCATAACTCCCCAAGAAGTTATTAGGATTTATTATATTTTATTTATAATGAGTCAATCTAGTGGAAGAACTATAATGACAAGTAGAATTGGTGGTAAAAAACACAATAAAACATTTATGCATTTTTTTCTTTTAAGAAAAAGTTGAGTCAATTGGGATTTTTTCCAATTTCCTAACTGAATTATACGTTGAATGCAAAGAGAGATATACACAATATTTGTAAGAAAGTACAGTGGAAAAAATACCTCAAGTTCAGCTTACAAAATTGCTCCACAAGTTTCTCCAAATTGACAACTCACAAGCGTTTCCTTTTAGTGGCGAAGTGTACTACGTAGTATAAAACTAGAGTAACACTTAACAAATCCACAGCCTAAATACTCTTTCAAGAGAGAACAAAAAAGAGAGAGATTTTTGTTTATTTTCAGAATAGTGTCGAAACCTTCTTGAGATGGACTATATATATTCCACTAAAGGCTAGCCGTTACACTGCAAATAAATGCAGTGTAACGGCTTGTAACGTATGGCATTAAGCCATGCGTTACAAGACATGTAACGTATGGCTTAATGCCATACGTTTGTCTTATTGAAGAGAGGGGGTCAGCCCACGTGGGCGCCCCTCCTTCCTGCTAACATCTCTCACTCGTACACAATGGGCATGACTCCAGGTCTGTATCTCTCTAATGTTCTCAATCTTGTTCATACAAGTAAATAGGCCGTGCGACCACCAAGCACATCTGTAGAAATGTGGGAGTACATATACCAAATCTCTCCCAGAGAAGACCAGCATAGTAACATCCCTAAAGTGTCTGGTCATGTCCTAGACTCATTCGATCGCATCAAGATCAAGCATTTTTCGAACCCTCTGGAGTTAAAAACTCAGAACAATGCTTGACTACCTTCAAATCATTTCAATGTGTTCACAAACTTAGCCGCTACCAAGGTGTAGCGTCACAGTTTGACGTCAGTAAACACTATCGAAGATACGATATCGTACAATCTTCCCTTTGCACTCATATCACTCAATTTTGGTCGAATCGCTTTCCCAGCGATACCTCTTTAGACCGTATTAATCATGGCCATAGACAGCATGCCAAAGTAACAGTCATCACAACCTCCATCTCGTGACACAGTCAAAGGTAAAGGACACTTAATAAAAATGAGACTCACACAGTGAGAAAGAGGGGAACCTTTTACTCACTTACCCATAAGGTCGTATAAGCACATGTAGTATGAAATACATACTATGGTGGATTTCTCTTTCTCAAAGAGCATATGTCTATATCAACACCATACAGATCTTGGTCTAGTCGCTTCTTAGGCGTCTAACCCGAGTTCCTCAATTTGCACACCTCTGAGGCGTCAAAGAGAATCTCACATCTGGCTAACTACAGGCTACATGGATGGTGGGGTAACCCATGCATAGTCCATTCAATAGACCTCATCTTAGCTCCCACTAAGGCGACATACTTTGTATCAACCAACTTATCCCTTTGGACAAGTACCTAGGGACACAATATCTCATCTCTACTCGCTACTCAAGCGTTAGAGGCGATCGCTCGTGTGAGTGAGCCGATCTAAGCCTGTTGACATATCTTTTGTGTGTGTATTAAAAACAAAAACAATACGATAAAGACAATGACTGAATCATATTGTATTAATATCCCAAAGGAAATATTACATCTCAATGTCATTTGTAATACAAATTACATTTATAATCTACGTAGTCCTAGATTCCTAACATGAGCCTCAGAGACATCTTTTGCTATAGGCTTCGTTAAGGGATCAGCAACCATGCGACTCGTAGAAAAATATTTCAGAACCACTTTCTTTTGCGCTACCATATCTCTGATGCAGTGATATCTGATATCTATGTGTTTGGTTCTTCCATGATATTTTGAGTCCTTAGCATATGCGAGAGCTACCATGCTATCGCAAAATATCGTCACCGGATCTGAAGTATCCGTGCCAATGTCTAAATGCTTGAAGAATCTCCATAACCAAACAGCTTCTTGAACTGCTACTGAACAAGCTATGTATTCCGTCTCCATGGTGGATAAGGCTATACAAGGTTGTTTCTTACTGCTCCATGTAATGGCGCCATTGTTGAGCAGAAAGACATACCCAGTGGTTGATTTGCGCTCATCTAGGTCACTGCACCAGTCGGCATCACTGTAACCTCTTAACTGCAAATCTGAACCCTGATAGCACAATACATAGTCCGCAGTTCCTATGAGATATCGCATAATCCTCTTGACTGCTTTCCAGTGAGCCAGTCAGGGGTTAGATTGGAATCTACTCACTAAGCCAACTGCATAGCATATGTTAGGTCGAGTACACATCATTGCATACATCAGACTACCCACAGCATTAGCATAAGGGACAGGGGCCATCTTTTCCTTTTCTCTTTGAGTCTTAGGACACAACTCTTTAGACAAGTTCTCGCTTCTTGCAACAGAGGTATCAATGGGTTTACATCCACTCATTAAGAGGCGCTCGAGAACTTTCTGTATGTAAGTCTGTTGAGACAAACACAAAAGTCTCTTTGAGCGATCTCTGTAGATCTTAACTCCCAGAATGTATTCTGCCTCACCCATATACTTCATCTCAAAATTGAAGGATAATCATTCTTTTGTGGTGACTATCAACCCTTTGTCATTTTCAGCTAGTAGTATGTCGTCAACATACAATGACAACATAATGAAACTCTTCTTGGACCTTTTGACATAGACACAATGGTCCTCTGTGATCATCGTAAACCCATTCAAGAGAATTGCTCGATGGAATCTGAGGTACCATTGTCTAGATGATTGTTTTAGGCCATATATAGATCGTTTGAGCTTGCATACTTTGCGTTTTTGACCTTTGACCACAAAACCCGTTAGTTGATCCATATAGATCTCCTCATCTAGTTCTCCATTGAGAAATGCTATCTTAACATCCATCTGGTAGAGTTCCAAATCCATATTCGCTACTACAGCTAGAATCAGGCGAATTGACGCAAACCTTACCACTGGTGAAAAAGTTTCCTCAAAGTCTATACTCTCCTGTTGGGTATATCCTTTCGCCAGTAAGCGAGCTTTGTACTTATCTATTGATCCATCCGACTTGCATTTAACCTTAAGAACCCATTTATTCCAAATAGTCTTACGCCCTGTCGGTAGATCAACCAGATCCCAGACCTGGTTAGTCTTCATAGACTCAATCTCATCATTGAGAGCTTTCATCCACTCATCTTTAGTAGAAGATGAGAGTGCCTCATGAATTGTCATAGGCTCATCATCATCATGCGGAGCTACCATAAAAGTTTCTTCTTCAATCTCAAAAAGACGACGGGGAATACTTTCACGTGTGCTTCTACGCGGCTGAGATTGTCGTGATTGAGTGACAAGTGGTTTGCTCCCACTTGGATTTAAATCCTTTTTATAATTTATAGGAGCTTGAAAAATTACTTCATCATTCTCAACTAAATTTCTTGGAGCACTTTCCTCTTGTTCCACAATCTCATGAAGTTCTAAACTCCTATCAACCTCACCTCTACTTGGAAACTGATTTTCAATGAAACCCACATCTCGTGACTCAATCTCAGTCACACTTCCATCAGATTGTTCACCTATTAACACATACCCTTTAGAGTGTTCAGAGTACCTTATAAAGATACACTTCTTCCCTCTAGGGCCTAACTTCCCATACTTATGAGAAAGATCGTGAACAAATCCCGTTGAACCCCATGGCCGCAAGTTACTCAAATTGGGTTTCTCGTCGGTCCATAGTTCATATGGGGTGGAAGTTACTGATTTGGAGGGCACTCAGTTAAGAATGTAGGCAGCAATCAAAAGTGCATCCCCAAAAAGAATTGGAAGGTTTGCTTGCGCCATCATTGACCTAACCATCTCAAGCAGTGTTCGATTTCTCCTTTCCGCCACACCATTTTGATGTGGCGTACTTGGCATCGTCAACTGTCTCTTGATTCCTTTTTCATCACAGAGCCTTTTAAATTGCTCAGAGAGATATTCTCGTCCTCGGTCAGTTCTTAGAGTTTTTAACTTTTGTCTAACTGATTCTCAACCATCCTTAGATACCGCCTAAAGCACTTCAATGCTTCAGACTTATGGGAGATTAAGTAGACATGACCGTAACATGAAAAATCATCTATAAATGTGATGAAGTACATACCTCCGTGTCTTGCCCTCACACTCATTGGACCACAGATGTCTGAATGGACTAATTGCAGTAGAAAAGATGCCCTAGTGGCTTTTCCAAACGGTTTTCTCTTAGCTTTTCCCATTAGACAATGTTCACATGTGGACAAGATGACTTTAGCGAGATTGCCTATTAAGCCCTCTCTAGCTAACCGAGTCATTCTATCTTGCCCTATATGGCCAAGCCTAGCATGTCATTTATATGAATCCAAATTATCAGATGCAGAAAGAAAAGCAATTGACTTATTCATATTTGAATAATTCAAATTTAATATCATAAAACCGTCTTGAAGAAAAGCATTGCCATAAAACACATGGCCCAAATGAAAGGAAACATAATTGTTTTCAAATACAATCTGAAAACCAAGTTTTAATAGAGTAACTACGGAAAGTAAATTTCGTCAAATTTCGGGAGCGTATAGCACATTGTGGAGGAAAAGAGTACGGCCACCCCGCAAGTCCAGCTTATAGGTACCAAGTCCCAGTACCTCCACGCTATCTCCATTCCCCACCTTAATATCACGACTCTCAGCTGGAATCCGATGATACTCCACAAATCCGACTCTATCTCGCGCTATGTGTTCGGTCGCTCCTGAATCAACAATCCACATAGGATAGGAATGAGCAACTATCACATGACTAGTTACAAAAAAAATGCGAGAAAAATCAGAGTGTACCTTCTTCGGCTCAGTGCAGTCACGAGCGAAGTGGTCATTCTTTCCACAGTTGAAGCACTCTAATTTCGACTTGTTCTTCCCGCGCTTGCCCCTCTTGCTATGCTGGGAAGTTCCTGACATCTTCTTGATTTGTCCAGCAGCTACTCCATTCTTGGGCTTCTTGCGCTTAGGCCTTGATGCCTTACGCGAACCAGAATTAGCCACATAAGCCGTATGATTGGGCTTAGCAGCCTCTAGGCGCTCAGCCTCCAATTCTAAGTGACGCGAGACATCATCAAAGTCTTTGATATTCTCGTTATGCGTCAGGTTCTGGCTCATATTCTCCTAAGAATTTGGTAGTGACCTAATCACTGCCTGGACTTGCTGTTCATCTGTCAGGTTGTTTCCTGCCGACCTAAGTTCGCGGATCATAGTTGACATAGCCCTAAGATGCTGCTTCATCGTGTGGTCAGAGCGCATATTATAGGAGTCGAACCTTATGGTTAATCCACGCAACCTAGTGGCTGAAGTTCCACCAAACTTTAATTTTAAAGCCTCCCACATGGTTTGGGCAGTGTCATAGACCTCGAACTTACACATTAGATCATTGTGCATGCTGCTTAACATTATTATGCGCGCGCACCGATTTTTCTTAACCCATTGAGTATAGGCTTGTTGATCTATTTTATGTTGTTCCTAGGTCCCTTCCGCGGGTACAGTAAGGGTGTGAGACAAGGCCTCCAAAACCTCTTACTCATCTAAGACATATTGGATATTGTGATGTCATATGTCATAATTTTTCCCATCTAATTTCTCCCCATTGTTTAAGTTGGCAACTATAGTCTTAGATGCCATATCACTACAATACGCAAAAAATGGATATTATACACACACCTAAGAAATCTGCTGTGTCCTTTCAAGATAGAAAAAGAATAATTTAGACATGTTGCAAGATCGAAAAATCGCTAGGCTTCATAATCATCTCTTGCGCCACAATATCCAATTATTAAATTTCTAACCTAATTCCTGCGCAAATTATTAAAAAAATATGGAAGAATTTATCATCATAAATCTTAACCATACTCCCACTATCTTAAGTAGTCTCCTAGTCCTAGTCATATGTAAAGACATAACCTACTAAAATCGCAGTAACCTTTTGGGCCAGTCTACAAGGACAGCTACCCAGACCTAGCAACCTGTTGGGCCAGTCTACAAAGACAGCCAGACTACAGTGACCTGTTGGGCCAGTCTACAAAGATGGTTCATATGAGACCATTACAGTCCATTTTTCTTGTTCCATCAGTGCATTTACAGTTATTACTGGGGCCACTGTAGTCTTTTTGGCTATACAATACATTTACAGTTCTTACTGGGGTCACCATGGTCTTTTGGCTATACAGTGCATTTACAGTTCTTACTGGGGTCACTGCAATTCTTTCAGCCTATCATTTACACTGACAATTCTAACTAAGACTACTTAGTGAAAATTTTCTATTTTATCATTAAAAAAAAAATGAAGACTAATGTCTAAACATCCAAGCCTAACATTCATAGATGATAAAATAATCACATATCTACATGTTCAATTCACTCATACATGTGATGATATTTAATCTAAAATATTAAATAAAGAATCACATGTACTATAACATTATGGAATTAAAAAAAAATAGCATGAATATAACCATATATACACATGTAATCACATTTAATCTAAAAAATTAAATAAAAGATCACATGTTATATAACATAATGGAATTAAAAAAAATAGCATGAATATAACCATATATGTAAGCATATATTAAATCATGCAAAAAAAACTTTTTTTTTTGAATAAATAAAAAACAATGTATATTTAACCCCCACCTAAACCAAAGGAAAGTCGCAACCTCGTGGTGCGCACTGCTCTTATATAATCGGTGGTCTTGGGTTCAAATCCTAGATGCTATTTTTATCCTTTTTTTTTGTGTTTTTTTTTTTTTAAAGGTTAACCAAGGCTGGGCCGAAAATGGCTTAGGCCTTTTTTTTTTTTTTTAATAAAAAACTACAGGGCCGAACTGCCCAGCCCAATAACTCAGTGTTAAAAAAAATGGGCCGAGAGGCCCAGGCCCATTCAAAACAAAGAGATGACCCTTCGGTCATCTCCTACCTCCAGCTCGGCACTGTTCATATGAAGAGTGCCGTTTCTCCATTAGCAACTTTCAGTGACTGAAACAACCGCCCATCGGTAGAGGAAGGAACGTCGGAGTCGCCGCGACACCTTTGTGGTGCTCGCGGGGCTCCTGGTGCTCCGTGCACCACCATTGGGTGCTTGCAGCACCTTGCTGTGGTGCCGCAAGCACCACCGCATTGGTGCGGGAAGCACCTCGCGATGGTGCTCGCTGCACTGCAATAGGTGGTGTGCACTGCACCTCTGTGGTGCACCCTGCACCCAGGTGGTGCGCGCTGCACATCTGTGGTGCGCGCAACACCTCCTTGGTGCGGCAGCACCCAGGTGGTGCGCGCAGCACCTCCCTGGTGCGCGCTGCACCATCCTGGTGTAGCAGCACTACTGCGTTGGTGCTCCTTCGCAGTGCTGCCTCTTTTTTTTTTATGGATTTAAAAAAAAAAGAAGGCTACAAAAATGACATCCAGATTTCTCACATAAAAAAAATAAACTGGGAACAATTTAACCTGGCTCTGATACCAATGTAAGAAAGTACAGCGGAAAAAATACCTCAAGCTCAGCTTATAAAATTGTTCCACAAGTTTCTCCAGATTGACAACTCACAAACGTTTCCTTTTAGCGGCGAAGTGTATTACGTAGTATAAAACTAGAGTAACACTTAACAAATCCACAACCTAAATACTCTTTCAAGAGAGAACAAAAAAGAGAGAGATTTTTGTCTATTTTCATAATGGTGTCAAAACCTTCTTGAGAGGGACTATATATAGTCCACTGAAGGCTAGCCGTTACACTGCAAATAAATGCAGTGTAACGGCTTGTAACGTATGGCTTAATGCCATACGTTTGTCTTATTGAAGAGAGAGGGTCAGCCCACATGGGCGCCCCTCCTTCCTGCTAACAATATTAATCCGGTTTGGATTGCAAAGTCTTCAAAACTCATTTCGTTTCATTTTATCGTGTCTTAATTTTCAAACACCACAAATATAAATATTTTTCAAATTCAAATTTTTAATTTTTTTTATCTAATCATTATATAATTATTACAAATTTTCCAAACTTTCAAAAAATATATATATATATACAAAAAACAATTCAACTTTTTCAAATCTAAAAAATATATATATTTTAATAATATTTTAACTTCATAATTTTTTTATTCAATTTTTTTCTCTCATTTTTCAAAACTCCATAAAAACATTAAATGGATGCTGGAGGATTAAGATGAGATGAAAATTTTGTGAATAGTAGTAAGGTGATTTGAAAATAGTAGTGAAATAGTTTAAAATATTTTATGTGGTTTTGAAAAATGAGATAAAAAAATTGAATAAAAAATATTATAAAATTAAAATATTGTTAAAATATAAATTTTAATATTATTTTTATTTTTGGATTTGAATTGCTTTTTATTTGAAAATTTAAGAAAGTCATAATGATTAGTTTGAAAAAGTTATAATAATTAGTTTGAAAGTGTTTGTATTTGAGTGATGTTTGGGAAGTAAATGAGATAAGATGAGATCAAAACCATTTCCAAACATCACTAACTCAAACCGTTTAACTACTATTTACAAATTATTTCACTATTATTCACATATCATATCATCTTATTTTGCTATCCAAACAATGCCTAAATGCTTATTATGCTAGAAAAACCTACATGAGCAGTATTAACTACTCTAAGGGGAGTTTTGAATAATGAGTTTAGATAAAAATTGAAATTTGAAAAAAATATTATTAAAATATTAATTTTTAATATTATTATTGTTTTGAGATTTGAAAAAGTTAAATTGTTTATTATATTTTATGTGAAAAATTAAAAAAATTGTAATAATTAAATGAGATAAATTAGAGGACTTTTATATCCCGGATACAAGATGTATCGATCTCTCTTCGGAACTATACCATAAAATTTAATTAGATAATTGAAAAGATCTCGATTTCATTAATCCAATTTACTAAAAGTCCAGTCATCTTCTAGATCTTTAGTTCAAGTCTAACCATCTAACTTTGAATGCAAAAAGCAAAAAATTTCCCATAAATGCACTAAAATGAAGTCTGCAAAATGTGTGCATGCAGAAAGGAACACGTATATAATTGGACCGATTGGGTTGAAGTGAACCCTTCGATTCGGGTGATTGAGAAAGAAACTCAACCAACAAATTATGGGACTCAATATTTTCATTTTTCATTTTAATTTAGGAAAAAAACTAAATAAAAAAGGACAATGTTTTAGGTTGATTGGTTTATCTCCGACCAATGTAAGTTTTTGGTTTTAATCCAACCGTTATTATTAATTCTTTTATCTATTATTTTAAAAATTTCAATTCCATAAAGTTCTTGATGGTCTAGAAATTTAAAAAAATAAACAGAGTGGATCTTACTGTATTTATTATGCATTTTGATGTTGTTCCAAAATTCACCAATACAACTATAAATACTAACATCATAGTATATGATTTTTCGCTCTAATGCCTCGTTTGTTTTTACAGATGAGATGAGATAAGTTAAGTTGAATAAAATATTGTTAGAATATATTTTTTTAATATTATTTTTATTTTAGAATTTGAAAAAGTTGAATTGTTTATTTTATTTTGTATTGAAATTTAAAAAAATTATCATAATTAAATAAAATAAAATGAGATGAGATGAGTTAAAATTTTTTTTGAAAACAAACGAGTCATAAACGTTACCTATTTTTTGTTTTTTAAGTAAGCTCTCTTACAATAATAATTAGTTTTTTTTTTTAATCATGATTGGTTTTTCTTTTAGATCTCATTAACCTCTTGAATATGCGTTTGGATAATGATACATCTATAACTCATCTACAATTATTTTACGAATCGTTTTAAATCTATAAATGTAATTGTGATACTTCTTTAAAAAGATAATTTTAATTGTAATTAACTTCTCTTCATTTTAAGTAGAGTGGTTTGTTTTATCATTTTCTTACGACAATGGCTAGTTTGTCTATGTTTTTTTCAACGCTGATATTATTTTTTTTACGCCATTTTTTATATTTATATACTCATATAAAATTTAGAGAGTAAATTAAAGAAGTTACCTGAAATAAATAATTGAATACTTAGTGATTAAGAAAATATTTTTAAATGATATTGTGATTTTTTTTTAAGGATATAAAAAATGAATGAAAAAAATTAAAAAAACCAAATGAGCTTGAGATGCACAACTATTTTTTATGACTGAAATATATTTCATTGTTCAAAAATTATTTTATTTGATGAAAAAAACAATGATAAGGACCTTTTTTAAAACAATGATAATCAACCTATCTCGAAAAATTATCTATAAATTATACCGTTAAGAGTTTCAAAATTAAACGATAAGGTATAAATTAGTAAATCTTAGCCCTTAATTCTAAATTAAATAGGTGGATTATCTTGGAATTAAATTACATAGATCTAACTGTTATCCATTTACTAGTTTATCAACAAAATTATACAGATAATAGTTTTTTATCAACAAAAGCTGAGTTATCTTTATAATTTAAGTGATATGGATGTATTTTTCCTAATACGCTAATTAATAAATTTATTTTTATAAAATATTTTAATAAATATAAGAAATCTCTTACAATTTTACGAAATATTTTAATAAATTTAATAATTCTATTTCAAAGTTTGTTTGTTTGTGTTTTTTTTCAAGTACTCTTTCAAGTTTGTTGGCATTTGGCAATATCTAGGATGCATTCGATAAAAAAAATTTAAAGAAAAAACTATATTTTAATCAACTCCCTGAAAACTTTGTACGTATTTTTCATCCGAGTACCTCAATTTCATTCTATTTCCTCATTCTATTTCCTCTATGCTGTCGTTACGCATTGTCGTGCAGACGACGATACCCTGTCTCTGTGCTTTTTTCGTTTTTTCGTTTATTCGGGTTATTGGGAACCTCCCCAGCCCCACCTTCCAGTATCGCCCATTTCTTGAACCGAAATCAACCTTCACCAGTTTGATCTTCTGCAATTTCTTGGGTCCGTCTCTCTCTTTTTGATTGGTCGTGTACTTCGTCAGAAGAATGCTCCCGAAATGTGGATGAATTTAAGGTGCTCCGTGCCACATCTTGACGAGGTTTCCCTGAATCTGTTGTTGAAGTCTGATATTGGCTAACATCGCGAACTCGATTGTATAGAATCCGGGGAGGTCTGGGCATTCTCTTACGGTGTGCTTCTAATTTGTCCCCTTTTGCTTCACAAGATTGCATTTCGTTGATTTGTTGGTATATTTGGTAAAGGGTCTGTTTTGAGATTTTGGTGATATATGCTCTGGGTTCTTTGCGGCGGTTCAAAGCTTGTTTTGGGTTCCTTTAGTCAATTAGAAAAATGGGATTGAGTAAATTTTTGTTACTGTGAGAAGTTTTTGGTGTGCCTTTCAGTTTGATAAAGATGAAGAGGCCGAAAAGCGAGCCTCCCGGAGCAAGAAGGTTCAAGTTGTCGCATTTTTTATTGGGTATAGCGGTTCTATACTTAGTTTTCATATCCTTTAAGTTTCCTCATTTCTTAGAGATCGCAGCGATGTTGAGTGGGGACGATAGTTATGTTGGGACGGATGGGACAATCAGAGGGGACTCCGAAGATCCGGATTTAAACAAACCTTTCTTTAGTTCTGTTTATAAGGATGCTTTTCATCGGAAATTAGAGGATAACCAAAACCAAGACGCCCCATTCAGGCCTAGCCAGGAACCACTGGAAGAGAAAAAAAGTGCGTCTAGACCTATAAAGCCGCTGCAGCATCGATATGGCCGAATAACGGGTGAGATTATGAAGCGGAGGAACAGAACTATTGACTTGTCAGTGCTCGAGAGAATGGCGGATGAGGCTTGGACATTGGGCTTAAAGGCGTGGGAAGAGTTAGATAAGGTAGATGAAAAGGAGATCGGAGAAAGCTCTATACTTGAGGGGAAACCTGAGTTATGCCCTTCATGGATATCGATCAGTGGAGAAGAATTGAAGGGAGACAGGTTAATGATTCTTCCATGTGGGCTCGCTGCTGGTTCTTCAGTTACAGTGGTTGGAACACCCCATTATGCTCATCAGGAATATGTGCCCCAGCTTGCGAAGTTGAGGAGTGGTAGTGCCATGGTTATGGTTTCACAGTTCATGGTTGAATTGCAGGGGCTGAAAGTGGTGGATGGGGAGGAACCACCAAAGATTCTGCACTTAAATCCTCGATTGAAAGGAGACTGGAGCAAACGGCCAGTCATTGAACATAACACCTGTTATAGAATGCAGTGGGGAAAAGCTCAAAGATGCGATGGTTTACCATCCAATAATGATGATGATATGCTTGGTATGATTATTTGCTTCTGATTTTTCTTCTGTAAGCTCTGCTATTCTACAGTTGGGATGAAGGTTCATAGATATATGCAAACTCAACTTTCTTGTGCTGAGAAGATATAAACAAAACAAAACAAGAGAAGGTTTGTTTATCATAAGTAGATAGTAATAAAAAAAATAAAAAATAAACTCCCAAGGGGTTGGCCCAAGCGGAGAAGGCCTTGGTCTTGTGGTATCACTCCCTTCAAGGTCCAAGGTTTAACACCTCATGGGTGCAAACAATCCTTTGGAGCCACATGCTCTGGTGAAAAGCTAGCGATTTAACCAATTCCGTGTAGGTAAACTTTTAAGGGAGTGGTGCACGGGATCGGGGTTTACTCTATATTAAGGGTGTGGTCCCCATCGGAGAGGTTCCCCTACATAATAAAAAAAGTAGATAGTTTACCGATCAAAAAAAATAAAAAAGTAGATAGTAATAACATCATTAGGGGATGGCTGCTGACTTGCTAAATTCATGTCCTTGCCTTGAGGTGAGGCTCAAGTGCAATGAGTCGTGGCACATCCTTGAGGCTCAATTGACCTGAAACGACTCATTTCATGTCTTGGGCTTGCCTTGTGATCAGGGCCATGAGAAATGACTCCTGGCACATCCATGAGACCAAGTTTACCTGAAAGTCGTGCCTTAAGTCCGAGTCATTCTTAATTTGCTTTTCTCCACCCTTAATGTATCGTTGATGTGTGCAGCACATATGAAAAGTTCGTAGAACCATTTGATCACTTCATCTATCCTGGTAAAGGACAAAAACTCAATAGACCCATCAAGTTTTAACATAAAAACGATATCTAGACCATACAAAGACATGTGCAAAAGAAAAAAAAAAAAATTTACGTTTTGCAAGTCTTCTACTTCAATAATGAAATTAGTCTCAAGCTACAATTTGCGGTTGTGGTGATATGATAGTGGCAGGATCGTAATTCGTATCTGGTTTAACAGTTCATAAATTGAACAATGTAATGTAAATGCCTAAATAAGTTACCTGATAAATCAGGCCATACTCTCTACTCTCTCTCTCTTTCTTTATTTTACTTTATTTTTTTAAGATAGTCCTTTTGTTAGAGACCAGAGATGTCATGACACATTTTGGCAATACTCTTGTGTATATTGTCCTGTATTTCAATGTGAGAAAGCAACTATAAAGAAGGTATTTCAATGCAAAAAAAGATAAAGCTATGATGGTACAACATAATATACTATATCCTATTCCATTTGTCTTGAAAAACTTATTGTCATTCTTCTTGGAGGAAGTTAAAGAAACATGTAAGTTGAAAAAAAGATAAGATTTTCTTTCACAGCATTCATCTCATAAGAAAGCTTCTGCAAGTTAGTTGTAGGGCTAAATGTTGGAGGCTTTTCTTTCATAGGAGTATGGTGTTTCAACTTTTGTGTTAGGTGTAGGCTGTAACAAACCTTCAAAATAGCTGCACTCTCTTCTGATGAGTAACGTGAGTATTAACTCCTTAAAAGAAAAGGTGATGTGAATATACAACTTGCTTTAATTATTTGCTGTTTTAATTGTTGTGCAGTCTTGGGATGGATCAATCACCTGTAGGCTTTGTTTGGTAACTGGGAAAGTAGATATAAAAGTGCAATTTGGGATCCCTATGACCTATTTTTATTGCTGCAGTGTAAGATAGCTTGTCTTGAGCTTATTCAAAATGCTCCATGGCTTTCTAGGAAATTAATTGGATGACCTAGTACTTTCAAAAAATTCTGTTATGCAAATTCTTTGAGCAAATGGCTTTCCAGGATTACAATCATCATGATAAATAGCCTTGAGCAAATGCTTGTAATTAGGTTTTTCTCTTGTATACTTCCTGTGTACTTGGGCATTGCCTAATTATGTGGATTCTTCTTATCAAATAAATAAATAAATAGCCTTGTACTATAACATTTTGGTTTCTTAAGACCCACAGGGAAAAAACTAAAATTATGGCATGGACAGCTGATGCTACTCAAAGTAGCTTCTGGTGGTGTCTTCTAGAGAAAACACGATCCCAGCAAAGAAACAAGTCTGGAATCAATTTCCAGCATAAATTTGAATACACTGAAACAAAGTGGAAAAGAGGATATTACACTTCCTGTCTTGAGGCCGCCAATGAACATGCTAT
>QEOT01003393.1:5123-54814 GCA_003123785.1 Pterocarya stenoptera | reverse complement strand
AATCGACTCGTTAGCTCGACTCGATAAAATCTCATTCATATATTGATCATAAATATATACATACACCTATGTATATATACATATATATGTATTAGCTAATAATATAAGCAAACCACTTTTATAATTAAATATATAATATATAATCTAATTACTTATGTCTATATAGTGAATATACTTTATAGGATAAAATTTAATAGTTTGATATATTAATAAGTAGTATGTGGGAATCATATATGAAATAGATATATGCTATCATATTATGTGTTTGTATTAATAATATATGTAGGCTAATATATTGTTATTTTGGATAAATATCAACTAGTTAAATATTTTAATTATTTATAAATTTTTTAAGATTTTATAATTCAATAGAGGTTCTACTTGTTAGTTGTATAAATTCAATATTAGATCTTTTATTTTATTTATTTATTAATTATTAAATTTTATTAACACCAATCAAAAAAAAAAATTATTAAATTTTATTTAAAAAAAAAAAACAATTCGAGTTCGGCTCGACTCAAACTCTTTTGTGGGATGAGCTCGATATTCAAGCTCAAGTTGAGAGTTTATTTTATCGAGTCGAGCTCGTACAAAGAATAAAAAAAAATTTCAAACTCGAATATTTTGAATTGAGCCGAGCTCGGCAAGCTAAAGCTCAGCTCAGCTCGGCTCGATTATAATCCTAAACTGTAATAATGAGGGGTGCCCAAAGTGGGCATCCCTTCTCCTCCGTATACCCAAGGATTATAAAGTGACTTAATTAAAGGCTTTGATGGCTGGCCCATTACAGTTGGAGGCACTATAATATATATAGCCACTCCTCTTTTGAGTGGGGTATAATTCTAATGGGAACAAAAATCTATCTAGTTCCAATATTTAGATTGTAGAATTTGTGAGTGTTGTTTTGGTATTATCATGTAGCATACTCAACCTTCAACGATGATGATTCCGGACGAACAACAATAACCCTGCACGTCCGTGGAACATCCACAATCGAAATGAGATTTGCTACTCAAGATAAATGCTTCCACTATACTCTAATCTAATATTTATAACACAAATATTTAGCAAGTAACACTGTTCGCTCATAAAAAAAAAAAAAAGGGGGAAAACCACCAATAACCATAATTTTTCCAAAAGATTTTTCAAAAGGAAAGTGAGAGAACATACATATAGTCAGAAGCCAAAATCATTAAGAAAATCTTCCCAGTTCGAATTTTAAGGATTCTAGCAACCATACAACCATTTTTTTCCCCATAAATGTTTTCTATCTAGGGGTGATGGTTGGAATGACTCCACTAACAAGGTTGCTGCCAGATGCATCTGTTGACATTGATACAAATGGATTCTCCATTGAAGAGGATGATGGTAAAGTGTCAAGCTTTACAGCATCTGTGACCTTGGGCATGGGATATGACATTTTGATGTCGGATCCGGGCATCGAAAGCCATATACTTTCAAGTTCTCGGACCACTCTTGCCATTGAAGGTCGTGCATCTTTTTCATCTTGGCAACACTTGATAGCCAAACTAAAAAACTTCACGACATAATCAGAAGGATAAGAACCCATTCGCTCATCAACAACCGAGAACATCATTCCAGATTTATATGCAACCTTAACCTGAAATGAGCAAGAATAATTATAAATTACAAGAGACTGTTATAAATGAAAACATGGCTGTTATAAATTTCAGTCAGTTTATGCATCTACAAGAAAAAATGGAAAAAAAGAAAAGAAATAGAAACATTGTGAGAAAGTGATCTTAAATATGGCAAAAAGTAATCATAAATGCTAGTATATTGACAACATGCCAAGAAGTTTTGATTTTCGCTTGAATGGGGTGCCTTGTATTTGCTAAGTATGCTTTTATTTGAATCTAATGGCGCCATGAGATCAATGAATGGACTGTTTTCATTACTTTATACGCTCCAGAAGTAAAACTAGGTATAATTACTTTTCTGTTTATCACCTAACAATACCATTGGGTCCCCAATGAAGTGAGGGCAAACAAGTCTAAAAGGTTATACCTCTCTGACGATGTTTTTGCCACGTGAAATTGGCTGCATCCCAGTCAGGAGTTCTAGAAATACAATACCAAGACTATAAACATCACTTTTGTCCGTCAGTTGACGAGTTAAGAAGTACTCTGGATCTAGGTAACCCTGCAAAGTTAATACAATGAGAGAATAAACTAATATACATCAGTTGCATTTTTCAACTGACATTAATTCTGTTTCATAAAGTTTGAGATCCATTTAAAGAAAGTACAAATTGTTGTATGAACACTCAGTGAATTTATAATCCCAAAAGGAAAATGTCGACTATAAGAGTCTTACTGGTGTTCCCTTCACAACTGTGGATATATGAGCAGGCATGGTCCCATCGATATCTGGAACAGGGGCAAGTCGCGAAAGTCCAAAATCGGCAACTTTTGCGGTATACATAGAGTCCAATAATATGTTGGAGGCCTTGATATCTCGGTGAAATATTGGAGGATTAGCTTCCGTATGTAGGTAAAGGATGCCTTTAGCTGATCCCAGTGCAATTCTCAGTCTCATGGCAAAACTTAGAGGTTCTTTACACTTGGCTGTTTTAGTAAATAAATCAACCACCATTAGAACGTAGTGTAGAATTTCAAAATTAAAACTGTTCCATTTAGCTCAAAAAGAAAAAAAGATTGACAGAGTGGGAGAGGGGGGAGGAAGTGTACTATTACAAATTATATTTTACAATGTTCCACTTGCACCCCAGGGGTATGTAATGAAAAACACCTCAAAAAAGAAAGCAATAGTCAAATAAAGGGAAAAGTTGAAGGATGAATTGAAGGTGTACCAGAAAGGTGATCCCTTAGAGTACCATTTGACATAAACTCATAGACCAACATCTGCATGCGCAACAATACTTGCATGAAGCTTTTCCCAATAAAAATATCAACACATTCAGCAACAGATAACAAGAAAAACCAGTCCTTCTTCACAAAATCAAACAATTCCTTTTGGAGGAGCGTTCATCATAAATTTGACATTTGAGTTTTTGATGCATCTTTTAGAATCAAATAATCCGATAGTCATGAAGAACCAAGCATATCTTTTTACAGGATCAACAAAAAAATGCATCTCATATGTAACGTCTCTAGATTGAGTTTGATTTCTTTTATTGCTCACCATAATTCAAAAAGCTACATGCAATGCTTTACAATTTTTTTAGCTTTCATGAACACTTTGTTTAGTTGCATTATTTCCTAAGTTAATAGGAATAATTTCCTCATCAACTCAGAAGTAAAATTGATGGATAATCCAATCTGCTTATTTTTCGTTTCATATAATCAAGATAAGAAAAAAACACCTGTTCAAATTCTTCATCACAATATCCTATCAATGACACAAGGTTCCGATGATGTAACCTTGACAACAATTCTATCTCTGTTAAGAACTCCTTTTCACCCTGTAAGGATCCCTCTTGTGCACGCTTTATGGCCACGACTGTACCATCTGCCAGAATGCCTTTATATACCTTTCCATACCCTCCTTCACCAACCTGAGTGGAGCCATTGAAATTGTTTGTAGCCATAGCCAATTCTCGATAAGTGAAAGCCTTCACACCATCGATTTTCAGGGAGGCATTAGATGCTGCATATTAAATACAGGTACAATGTCAAAAATGAAAAGGCACCGTGATAGATGCTGCATATAAAGATGTCATGGCCATTTGTTTTGAAGTAATTGATATCATTACGCATCAATCTTTCCATCACACTTTCAAGTTGTGAATATTTTGAGTGGATGTCTAAATACAGGCATAATCCCAATATACACAACTGGACAAAGTGAGTTTTTTCAGATGGGTCTACTTTTTTCCAAAGGGCGTGCATGAGGTTTGCACGCCCTAGGCTTGCAAAAATCATTTTCCTAAAATCATAAGTGGCATCACAATTAGGATGCTCAATGGGGCTGAACTAGCCAGGAGCCCACTTGTAGGGCCGGAAGATATACAGCCAATCTTTGTTTGATCGTTGGCTTTTTGAGCTTGTTTTGGATATTGTAAACCGTTTGCTCAAGTCAGCCCAAACTAGCCTAGCCTAAGTATTTATACTAGCCGTGAACCTGTGTGATACACAAAAATTGCTAAATTTATCAAACAACAAAAAAATTAAATGTAACTAAAACTTAGCATACTTCGAGTCACTATAAAATATTTAAAAAAAATTACCAATGTTAGCACATTGATGTCCAAAATTTGGTGGAGTTTCTTGATCTTCTCTTCCCTTACTCTCCTTTATTCTATGCTAGGTGATGAGAAACCTTACAAAATTTGTTTGAAGGAAGAGAAGGACCACAAGCTCTTTATAGTGTTAAAAACACTATGGCAATACAAAATAATAATTTATAGTTACCTGCTGGAGTAGCTAAAAGAATCGAGAAAATTTTCAGGAATTTCTTATGGGATGGTATTGGGGAGGAAAGAAAATTTCACTTGGTGAGCTGGAATAAAGTTTGTGTCCCAGTGTCATGTGGGGGTTTGGGCATTAGGAATTTAAAGCTTTTCAATAAGGCTCTTCTTGGGAAGTGGCCTTGGAGGTACAACAAAGAGAGTAATGCATTATGGAGACAGATTGTGGATGTCAAATATGGAAGGATGTGGGGGAATTGGTGTACTAAAGAAGTTAAAGGGGCGTTTGGGGTGAGTTTATGGTAGCCCATTAGGTTGGAATGGGGGGGTTTTGTCAATAACATTAATTTCAAAGTAGGGAAAGGGACTAATATTTTTTTTCTGGTATGATGTATGGTGTGGGGATTCAGCTCTCAAATCTGTTTATCCTATTCTCTTTAGGATAGCTAGAAACAATGGGGCTGCAGTGGCTGAATCGTATCAGATCTCTAATAATCTTCTGCATTCGAATGTGGATTTTAATAGAGAATTACAGGAATGGGAAGTGTGTGAAGCTGCTGATTTCTTTGCAAAGTTATATGATATGAAGATCGATCAGAATAGAGAGGATAGGCAGCTGTAGATACATGATTATAATTCCAGATTTTCAGTGAGACCTTACTACAAGGTGTTAAATAGTCATGGAGACTCAGCATACCCCTGGAAATGTATCTGGAATACAATGGTCCCTAGTAAAGTTGCACTCTTCTGTTGGTTGGTGTCACTTGAGAAAATTTTAACCGTAGATAATTTGAGGAAAAGAGGATTATTTGTAATTGATTGGTGTTCTATGAGTAAAAAAGATGGTGAATTTGTTAATCATCTTTTTCTTCATTGTGAGTTTGTGACAGTCTTTGATATTTGCAAGGGTTGGCATTGTTTGGGTTATGCCATTGCGAGTGGTGGATTTTTTGGCTAGTTGGCATGGTTCAGTGGGTTGTGGAGGCAGTGCAGAATTTTGGAGGATGATTCTCTTGTGTTTGTTTTGGTGTTTATGGTTAGAGAGAAATGGGAGGTGTTTCGATGATCGCGAACGTACTATGGGGGAATTTAGGGATTTTTTCTTTAGCTCTTTAAGTTTTTGGGTGAAGAACCTTGCAAGGGATGAGAATACTTGTAATGTTTTGTTTTAGTTTTGTTTTTCTTTAGCTTGTATCTAGGTCTAATCACTTGTATACTTCCTGGGTACTTGGCTATGCCTATTTACTTGAAATAAAATTTCTTATTACCTATAAAAAATACTTTATAGGCTCTTTAACTTCCTCGAAAATTTAATAAATTTGATCACTCCATTGGTTACAAAACTAAAAATGCATGAGTTGAAAAAACAGAAAAACGTGTTATGAAAAACTACAAGCCTCTAAAATGAAAATTACTGCTCTAATTAGATATATTATTTTTTATTTAAAAACTTTAGCCTTTAATTTTATATATTATTTAATTTCATTTAATGACATATATAATGGGAATGGCTCTTATGGCTAAACAGAAGGAAAGCTCCCTCAAGAGAACTGAAATGTATAAATAACAAAATTTATGAGGGAAATGTGATGATGTGGTTCAACCAGCTTTGAAATTTATATATACTATAAATACGTATGAATTATCAGCATGTTCAAATCATACATACCACACACACAGGTTGCAACTTACTCGTCAACCCTGTTGTTATGATAGTGGCTACAAGTTGTTCTTCAATTTAGAGATGGTTAAGGCGAATATGCAACAAAGTATTATGGTATAGGGAAGGCTGAGGCCTTTGTGTATCAGCCTGGCTTGATTGACAGGCCGAATCATATTTAGAAATAAAAGGCACAATGAAAACTCATGTCTACCTGAGCATCTTAACATCATTAACATAAGATACTCACAACGACGTCTTCTTGAAACAGCAGGGTAGTTCCTTGTATGCACTTTCAGCGTCAAAAGAGAAACAAGAACAGCCAATGTAACTGCACCGGCAATGGTCCCCAACACTATGCCAACTAATGCACCTTTGCTTAAAGCAAACCTTGGAGAGGGGGAATTGTCTGTGGCATTAGTGAAAAACTATGAGGGGGAATTGTCTGTGGCATTAGTAAAAACAAAAAAACAAAAAAAAAACCAAGACTATACAATATCCACTTCCTATTCGAGGACATAAAAGAAGGTAAGAAATGACCCAAACATATTTTCATCTATGTGGGGAGTCAAGTCGTGAGTGGCACATGGTGTGAATTTGCAGCTTCCTGTCTGGTCAAAATATAGAACTGTCACCCTCGAGCCCTTTGGGCCCCACACCCTTCTCTTTTTATTCAAAATTTCGATAAAATGGATAAGATTTATTAAGTTGGAGCTCTTAACAGGTGTGAGTTAATGTTAAAGTAGCATTTCTATTCTGATGGGAAAGGGAGGGGGGTTACAAGAACACAACTTAATTGCCTGGCAAATCAAAGTTTATATTGAGCTAATCATTGCTATTCACATATGTGCTGGTTCACAGTGTACAACTGTATATGCAGTGCAACTGTATATGCTATACCACTTAGCATAGCGTCACCATGGTGAAAGCATTGAACTGAGTAGACCAAGCCTATCTACAACAAAATTTGGTAGCAAAACAAAAGGTTACCCAAGGTTAACTGTGCCAATCATAGACACAATCCACATGTTACTCAAAGGGACAAATATAGTCAAGAATGATGCAAACACAGAAAAACATATGCGCACACAGGAATAATGCCACATGGCGAAGGGTTTGAAGGTAAAGGTCAAATGAATTAGAAAAAATAGATTTGCATGTTGAGGTCAAATTAGTAAGACAACACATTTTTGCATTTTTCACCTTCAATAAAGTTCTGTCACAAAAAAGAGTTTAGAGATGTACCATATTTACGAGTGAAGTTCAGAACTTCATAAGGTCCAAATACATCAGGATTTGAAATTTTCCATGAGACGAAAGTATGCATGATTCGCTGTATCTCACTCATATTGAAGGAACTGGGACTTGTTATATTAGCATCATATACAGGAAAAAGCTTCAAGTACATTCTCAATCGAGGTCCTTCTTCCCATATAAACGAATCAATATGAAGCTGATAATTAAATAACTGAAGTGTAGGTGCCAGAAATTTCTCAAATGTATCTCTGTAAGGGCGAAAATCGCTGAATCCAGGGCTTTTCAACCGATATCCAATACGTAGAGGAGCAGCACAGAAACAGGGTGCAGGACATGTAGGGGAATATTCATAAGGGGGTGGGCATGTTTCAGGTAGATAAACAGAAGTGTTTGTATTTGGCAAACTCAGACTGTTATAGTTGCTCTTACTTTCAGATCCACAGAACTGGACTCGGTTGATAAACGAGCATACGGGATTCCCTTGAAGCCTGAATGTTAACAACAAAAACTAAAAAGTAGTGATATGATCATAATGCTGTGTCTCTTACACCTCAAGACCTCAATTAAAAAGAGCACACTCACAACCTTTAAACAAATAGTTGTATTTATTTGGAGATATTTCACTACACATGACGTTCTATATGAAACAAATCAGGAAGCAAGCATAGAAACAAACCTGACAGTGACATTCAGAGGTAGAGTAGTACTGCCTGTAATACTTGAAAGCTTATTATTCTGCAACTCCCTGGAATATTGAAGAGCGGCAAGAAATAGCTTAGAAGATCCTGTATGAGATCCTTCCAAAACTCATAAAAGTCAAAACTAATGCAGACACATACCTACTCTCCCATAAAATAAAATAAAATAAAATAAAAATCACTTTCGACCAAGGCAAATAGTGACATTGTCATTCAGGTCTTACACCATTAGGGTTTCCATTTTTTTCAAAGTCCTATCTTGCCAAATGGTCGATGGAATAGAGCCACTCAATAAGTTGTTGGAAAGTGACCTGCCATGGGGAAAAGTATACCAGATAAACTCAATTTATTTCGCAGCTAGTTAAATTTAGAGGCTGATAGTAACAACTAAGTTAAAATGTAAAGTTAAGATAGAAATGAAACAATATACAATATCATTAAACCACAGAACTGAACACAAAAGGAAGACAGAGAAAGTGATGACCACTCACAGTCTTTGAATTTTAGGAAGACCCGAAAAGCTGGCAGGAACTGTTCCAGTAATATTGTTGTTGGATAAATAGCTGATCAAATTGTTCATATAATAGCTTTCAGAAGTCGGCAAAACGATAGTCCAAATTCTTTTTTAAAAACTGAAAGACACATCAAGAGATATTTTATAATAAATGAAACTTGATCGCAAACACAAAAAAAAAAAAAAAAATGTAGATGACATCATTCAGAAGATGGAGAATCTTACATTGTCGTGATATTCTCAGAAAATCTACCTGGAGGTATGGATCCATTTAGCTGATTTGAACTGAGGTCCCTGAAATTTATATAAAAATAAGATATAAATAGCGTAAAATTAGCAAGCAGAGTTGTCTTTAACAAAGTAGAGAGATTGTTAGAGGACATGGTTGTAATTAGTTTAGTTTAGGAATGTATAATGGTCTTGTGTATGTGTATGTATAGTCGGTTACTTGTAAATGTAAAACACAATTTGATTCTCTCTCAACATATTCGACTACATGGTATCAGAGAGAATTGTAGTCAGTGGCGGTTGTGCGACGCAGCTAGTGGTGGTTGTGGGTGTACGACGGAGTTAGTGGTGGTTGTGCGACGGAGGTGTGGTATCGCCGTTGTCTGTGGTGGTTAGTTGCCGTTGTTTGTGGTGGCGCCCGGAGCTATTTCTAGCTTCTCCGGTGATCTCAGGCGTCGTATCCGGTAGTGGGCACCAGAATCGAGACTGCCGGCGTTTTCTGTGCACACCGGTGGGTCTCCCATCGTCATACGCTGCCGGAATCACTGTGTATCGCCGGCGAGCTCGACGTCTCGGAGTGCTTGGTTACAAGTATCGACTATCCTATCCTGGAATACGTATGCCCCTAATCTGGAATGAGTTCTTAGCTCTATCCGGAATAAGATTTGTTTGGTAACAGGTATAAGGTAAACTTATTCCTGTTTAGGATAAGTTATCCTCATTTAAGGATAACTTATTCCAGTTTAGGATTAGGGTTTGAAGCCGGTACCGGCGATACCCGAAACAAGTCCGATACAGGCCGGTACAACCCGGTTCAGACCCGATACAGGCCGGTTCAACCCGAAACATAGCGGTTCAGACCCGATACAGGCCGATTCTGAACCGATACTTGCTTGTTTCGGCCGATACAGACTTGTTTTGACCAATACAGATCCGAAATTTGGGGTTTTAATCTGTTTTTCGACCGGTACAGGCTTGGTTTGACCAATACAGATCCGAAATTTGGGGTTTTAATCTGTTTTTCGACCGGTACAGGCTTGTTTTGTGTAGATTCTTGTTTCCAAGTTGAATTTTTGTGCTACTTTTCCTCATGACAACTAAGTTTGAGTCAATGTCTCTTGCACCAAACATTAGTATGCCTATGACTTCGGTGAAGTTGAATGGAAAAAACTATATGTTGTGGTCAAAATCGGTTGAAATGTTTCTGAAAGGCAAAGGTCTTCGACGTACTCATTTGGTTGATCCAATGCCTGAGTCAGCTAGTTCTACATTTGCTCAATGGGAGCAAGAAGATGCTCAAATACTGTCCCTAATGTTGACAAGTATTGAGCCTAGTATTTGCAACAGTTTAATACATTTTGACACAGCTCAAGAGGTGTGGAAGCATCTCCAGCAGATGTATTCAGGTGCTGGAAACATAACCCGTATTTATGAGTTGTGTCAGCAATTCTTTGGGTTGGAACAAGGTGGTTTGGGCCTGGAAGAATATTATTCTCAAGTGATAGGCATATGTGAAGAACTCAAAATGTATCAACCTATCACTTCAGATGTTTCAAGTATGCTCAAACAACGGGAAGATTTTAATGTTGTTCGGTTTCTGGTTGGCTTAAAGCCTGAGTATGAATCAGTGCGCTCTCAAATTCTAGCAAGTCCACAGCTTCCCTCATTTCCTGATGTATTCTCCCGACTCCAGCGAGCCACATTATCTGGACAAGGATCTCAGTTTTCTTCAGATCAGAGTAGTGAGAGAACCGCTTTAGCTGCCTCCTATGTTGCTCCTGGTGGGCGTGGGGGCCGGAGTGGTAGAAGTGTACGTGGGGGCCGTGATGCTAGAGGTAATCGCACCCGAGGTCGTGAATCTCGTAAGTGCACTCATTGTGGTCGCACTAACCACTCAGTGGATTATTGTTGGGATCTTCATGGTAGACCATCTGGGTCCGCTAATCAAGCTATTTGCCAAAATAGCTTCGACCCAACTCCAGAAATGATTAGCATATCGAAGAATGAATATGATCAGCTTTTGGGTCAAACACGAGCGACTTCATCTTCCATAGCTACTCGTGCCGATTCAGGTACAGCGTCCGCATGTCTTATCTCATCTACTCCAGATCCATGGATCATCGATTCAGGAGCTAACGAACATTTGACTGGTTTGTCTTATTCCTTATCTAAGTTAGATACTTTGACATCTCCAAAGAGTGTTACTCTTGCTAATGGCTCTCTTGCTAAAGTTACAGGCATTGGATCCACTAAGCTCACCGATTCTATATCCTTGTCATCTGTTCTATATGCTCCTAGCTTTCCTTTTAGTTTGTTGTCCATTAGTAAAATTACTCAAACTCTTCAATGTTCTGTGACATTTTATCCATCTGTGTGTATCTTTCAGGATCTCAAGACGGGGAAGAAGATTGGTATGGGGCATGAAGCTGGTGGCCTGTATTACCTTGATGGCAAACAGTCACCTACTCGAGCCCTCACATCCTCGTCATCTGCTTTTGAATGGCATTGTCGCCTTGGACACCCATCGCTTTCTCTTTTGAAACGTCAAGTTAGGAACATTGAAAATGTATCTTCCTTTCCTTGTGAAGCATGTCAGCTTAGCAAACACCATCGTGTGTCTTTTGTACCTCGAGTTGATAATCGAGCATCTACTTCTTTTGAATTGGTTCATTCTGATATATGGGGACCAATCAACATTGTATCAAACAAGTTTCAGTATTTTGTTACATTTGTTGATGACTATTCTCGTATGACATGGTTGTTTCTGATGAAGGCAAGATCTGAACTTCTTTCCATATTCAAAGTCTTTCGGAAAGAAATTAAGACTCAATTTAGACAAAAAGTTCAAGTATTGCGTTCTGACAATGCTAAAGAATATCAATCGAGTGCCTTTGCTACTTACTTAAGTAATAAAGGAATTGTTCATCAAACTTCATGCGCTTATACACCCCAACAGAATGGGGTGGCTGAACGCAAAAATCGTCATTTGTTAGATGTAACACGAGCACTCTTACTGCACATGCATGTTCCTAAACGTTTTTGGAGTGATGGCGTTCTTACTGCGTGTCACCTTATTAACCGTATGCCTTCATCAGTCCTCGATGGTTCCTCTCCCTTTTCCATCTTGTTCCCTTCCTCTCCACCTTTTTCTCTCCCTCCAAAAATCTTTGGGTGTGTTTGCTATGTACATAACCTTGGTCCAGGCTTTGATAAGCTTGATCCACGTGCTACCAAATGTTTCTTTGTTGGTTATTCCCGGACTCAAAAAGGATATCGCTGTTATAGTCCTACTCTTAGACGTTACTTCACTAGTGCTGATGTCACCTTCTTTGAGTCCATACCCTATTTTTCGGCAACATCTTCAGCTGTTGAGTGTGATCCTCTACCATTACCTACTCTTACTCTTTCTCCTGCACACTCACCCACTCTTACCCAATCATCCTCTGTTCCTTCTGTTGTTCCTTTGCAGGTGTACTCGCGTCGCATACGGCCTCCGGTTCCCATGCCCCCACCAACCTCGTCTCCATCTTCAGATCCTGAGTCACCTAGTACTTCAGACTCTCCACCTATTGCTCTTCGAAAAGGTACTCGTTCTTGTGTTACTCGACATCCGATTACCCAATATGTCTCTTGTCATGCCTTATCTCCATCTTTTTCATGCTTTACTTCTCAGCTTTCAAAATTTTCTGTTCCTAAGACAGTTCAGGATGCTTTATCTGATTCGGAATGGAGGATAGCTATGAAAAATGAAATGGATGCTCTTCATAATAATGGGACATGGGATCTTGTTCCTCTACCACCTGGTAAACGTTCTGTTGGTTGTAGATGGGTATATACAATCAAATTCCATTCTGATGGTTCTGTTGAACGTCTGAAAGCCCGCTTGGTTGCTAAGGGTTACACTCAAACGTATGGCATTGATTATGATGAGACTTTTTCCCCGGTTGCCAAAATTTCTTCTATTCGAGTATTGATCTCTCTTGCTGCTAACTTGGATTGGCCCTTATTTCAGTTAGATGTTAAAAATGCATTCCTACATGGCGACTTAAATGAGGAAGTGTATATGGAGCAACCACCTGGGTTTGTTGCTCAGGGGGAGTATCGAGGTACTGTGTGCAAGTTAAAAAAGGCATTATATGGTTTGAAACAATCTCCTCGAGCATGGTTTGGGAGGTTCTCTGATGCTGTATTAGCATTTGGTCTGCATAGATGCCAAACAGACCACTCAGTATTTCACCTACACAGTGATGCAGGTCATATCTTGTTGGTTGTATATGTTGATGACATTGTAATTACTGGGAGTGACTCAACTGGAATTGCTAGGCTGAAGCAATTTTTACATGATCAGTTTCAGACAAAAGACTTGGGCAAACTCAGGTACTTTCTTGGAATTGAAGTTGGTAGATCAAAAAAAGGCATTAACCTATCTCAGAGAAAATATGTACTTGATCTTTTGGAAGAAACTGGCATGTTAGGTGCACGACCTATTGACACTCCTATGGACCCAAACCGTAAACTCTTGAAAGATGAAGGGGAGTTGTTTGGAGATCTAGGTCGGTATCAAAGACTTGTTGGAAAATTGAATTATCTTACTATCACTAGACCTGATATCTCTTATGCAGTGAGTGTAGTGAGCCAATTTCTACAGAAGCCCAGGGTCTCACATTGGGATGCTGTAATCCATATTCTTCGTTATCTTAAGCGAGCTCCTGGTCTGGGACTATTATATAGACCGAATGGACATCTTAGAATTGAAGCTTTTTCAGATGCTGATTGGGCTGGATCTCCTTCAGATAGAAGATCGACTACTGGATATTGTACCTTTGTAGGAGGTAACTTGGTTTCATGGAAGAGTAAGAAACAAACAGTAGTAGCTCGGTCTAGTGCAGAAGCCGAATATAGAGCAATGGCTCACACGACTAGCGAGATGACATGGTTGCAACATTTTCTTCAAGAGATTGAGTTTCCACCTCCTGTCCCTCTTCAGTTACTTTGTGATAACCAAGCTGCAGTACATATTGCGTCTAATCCTGTATTCCATGAGAGGACTAAACACATTGAGATTGATTATCACTTTATTCGAGATAAGATACTAAGTGGTGACATTTCTACACCCTTTGTGAAGTCTGCTGATCAACTTGCAGATATGTTTACCAAACCACTGTGTTGTAGTCGGTTAAAGCTTATTGGTTCCAAGCTAGGTTTATATGATATATATGCCCCAACTTGTATAATGGTCTTGTGTATGTGTATGTATAGTCGGTTACTTGTAAATGTAAAACACAATTTGATTCTCTCTCAATATATTCGACTACAGAGATTTTATTCAGCCTGGTGCATTTATATATTTGTTTGTTTTCCTTGGAGCTCGTGCTTGATCATCTCAAAAGGAATTGAAAAGGAAACAAAGTAAATCCACTTACAGGTAGTAAAGGTTTGGTATTTGGCTAAAATCAGGAATTGGTCCTTTCAAGTTGCAATTCCTAAGGCTCCTGCCAAAGCCAACCAAAATACAAATATTTTCAATTTTGACATAGATGTGAACGCACATGCTTATTGGCTGCCATCTTTCAAGCCTGTAAAGCTTCTATGAACATGAGTGCTATGTGATAGCTGATAAAGAAAACATGACTTCTTTAAAACTCGAGAACAGTACATCAGGTGATGAAATATCAAATAGTAAAGGACAAACAATAAACATTCCTGATTGTTCAGGATACCACTTGACTTGATGTTTGATAAATTGCATTCATACTACCTAAGATGTCCACAGAAACATGCCTAAGTTGAGTAGTATTCCCATTTCTATTCTTTTAGATTGATGTTTGAATAGTTTCTATATCGTTCCTGAAACCTATGGCTATCCTATGTCATTATTATGTTGTTGGCGTTTTCCACTATTTTTGTTTTGCATTTTGGGGAAAAAATATTATCCAATCATTTGGGCCAAAAAAAGTGTTAAAATAAATCTACACTTTCAGCCTCACACCTTAAGGCTAGCACCTTGCACTGCCTTTGCCTCTAAAAACCATGTTAAAAACAAAGCATTAAAACGTGTACTTACAACTTCAGCAATTTAGACATGTTGCTGTATGAAGCTGGAATTGTAGTGCCATCAAAGTGGTTATTATCAAGCTGACTGCAAATCAAAGAAATTGGAAGCAATAAGAAACTTGAAAAAAGAGTACCTAATAAAATAACATTGTAGGAAAAAGGAAAATTTAGAAATCATAATCATGTTCGAGTTGAGAAGCAAAAGAAAAGGAAAACAAATTTATATGTTTTATGTAAGGACACTTATGTGATAAACATAAAATTTATTTAGGTTCCAGGATAGTAAAAACCATACAGTATCGTTAAACTTGGCATTTCAGAGAACTCTGGTGGCAGATGCCCTGATAAGTTGTTATTATCAAGAAGCCTGTAGGTTCAGAGCTGAAGATGGTCATTGATCTCATGGATGAAATTGACAGATAACTAATTATGAAAGACAAGAATAAGGCCAATTACCAACTTACAAGTGAATAAGCCTCAGTAATCTGGATAGTTCAGGCGGGATTTGCCCACTTATTGAATTATTGTTCATGTGACTGCTCACAAGGAAGAAAACAAAAAAAGGAAACCAAAAGGATGGAAAAAAGAGAAGGGTTAGTAATTGTAGAACCGATTGTAAACAATATAGCATAAAAAATTCACTTACATGTGCTTTGCTTTGTTCAGTTTTGAAAATGATATGGGTATTGATCCAGATATGTGATTCTCGTCAATCTGCATTCTGTTCAAGTTTGGAAGATAACCAAGCTCTTCAGGTAAGGAACCTGTTAAATTGTTTCCATTCAGAAGCCTGGAAACACAAATCCATTAGACATGACACAAAGAAAGAGCAAATGCACCGCGGCTCTGCAGTATCAGAGTATTAAGATTTCAGAACAGGGCCAACTTATAAGGTAAACTAGTTCAGACACAAGGACTATCTCCTATAATATTTTGAATCAAAGCTTTAAATGCATGGAATAGTAGCGTATCTGTGTTATGGCCTATACACACGTGATCAACAACAAGAAGTATTATCCAATCCAGCAGAAAAAAGCTGATTAACTTACAAGAGTTCCAAAGACGTAATATATCCTATCTCCTTTGGTATACTCCCGCTTATGCTGTTCCACATGAAGTCCCTTTAACATTGTGGATAGATATAAATATATCAGTAAAATAAGCAAACCAAATGCCGAAGCAGGGTGTAGGATAACAATATTCCAGTTTATTGAGTGAAAGAAGTATCCAAAATCCTTAATTCTGACAAGGACTTTTGTAGCAAAAAAAAAGTTTCAGAAATACTGTGCCTTACAATATTGTCATATTTGATAAATGGCCAAGCTCTGGCGATAAACTTCCTGATAGATTCATATGTAGGAGTATTCTGCAGACAAGAGGAACAACGGAGAATTATTAAAGCACTAATACAACTTCTTCAATGGAAATGCTTACAGGCAATTAATAACCAAGTTTTATCAAAGCTTGTCAGTTATATTTGAATTTTTTACTACAAATTTTTTGTGATGCTAGACATGAGATGTGGCTAATAGATCCAATCAGAATGAAATGAATGCAGCCATCATTTATTTAGCCAAAAAAAAAAAAGAAAGAATATAGCCATCATTTTCTTTGATCTTAAACAGACTATAGAACAAAGGAAGTTTGTTCCCCAGCACTGATTAAAATGAGCAGATGTAGAAATGGAGTAATATACGTCTCATCATGCATGGGGAAAAATAAATTAAAAAACATAAGTACTATTCTTTTTTTATTTTTTTGATAGGAAATAGACTTCATTTTATCCATGAAGGAAGTTACAGCTGTGACTAGTCAATACAGAGAAAAACTCCGAATACAAGCCAAACTATACATTTGTTGTACGCCTCCCCGCACACAAATTTCTTTGCGACGGACATTGTTTTAACTTCTAGAAACTCTCATAAGAGAGTATAACTCTCTGCAAAAAAACAGAAGTACTATTCTACTTGAAAGGAAATATGAAACAATATTCAGATTGATAATGTTCCCTGATAGAAAAAAATTTTAAAAAAAAAATCACGAAAGATTAAAATCATACAATTGCTGAACATGGAGATATCCATCATCTAAGGTCGTATTAAAGCACACAATCCCTGTCCAATTTGATGTACATGGATCCCCTCGATTCCAATTATTTAGATGATTTTCTGGATCTATCAAACTTCTCTTGACGGCCTGCAATGCTGTCACTGCACGCTAATACACATGTTAACCATCATTTCATCAACACTGTAAGCAGGCCCAAGTTGAGCATATACACTCAAAAAAATAACTACAGTCCAAATTACAATAATAAAAAACATTTATCAAAACGAATCTCACTCGATTCTAATACTATTAATGTGAATCTACTAAAAAATCAGATGCTACAGGATTCATGAATAAATAAAACAGCCCATCCATCAGCAGGGTGAGACCTCTAAACACTTTTTTTAATGGAGAGAACTAGAGCAAAATAACCTTCTCGGGGGCGGGTAATGGGCCTAATGGGATCCTGTGCTCTGATGAGTAGTGAAGACCAACACAACCATGCAAAAACAAACAATCCATGCGTCCAAGCTCTTGACTGATACATCCCAATAACGCAAAGAACACCAGAACCCTCAAATTTCTATGAGTACCCAGCACTGGAAATTGTTGTAGTATCCGAGTACTCCGCCTAAGAAGAGGAAATAATTATCAGAACTTGAGCAATTGAACTCTAAAGCAGCGCAATTTGTATTTATGAATAAAAAATAAAAAATATTAGTGGTTTCTCCGTCTTCATCTTCATCTTTAAATTTGAAGAATATGTCTTTAAATTCATCTATATTGATTTATGCATCTCTAAATTTTTGCATAGCTCTAAATTTGAAGAAGCACTATTCATTCTTCAAATATTATTTTACTATTTTTTTTCTCTCTCCTACTATTAAAATCAATTTTGTAGAATTTATATTAAGATGATTTTGATATATAAAATTTGTATTAAGTTGATAATACAAAGTGGATACTAATTATAAAATATATATACAAAAATAATTTTAGGAAACAAATAAAAAATAAAAAATAATAATAATTTTTTATTATTTAGTTTAAAGATGCATAAACCAATGTGAAAATTTTTCTTCATATGCAAAATCATCTCAATGCTTAGCTTTCAACACTTGAGAAAAAAATGAACACCAAACTATTCAAATTCAAGTGAAGCAATTAAAGAAATCACCAAACAACTCAAAATCTAGCCTCATGCGTAAAACTTGAGAAGAAACAGAGCAACCAAACTCTGAGCAAAGCAAGGAAATTAAGGTTGTCGGGGGAAAAAAAAGGAGAAATCCTTCGTACAAGTACGCTGAATACCTGGAAATCTATTAGAATGATGGGAGTTCAACTACAATGTTGTCCATCTATATATGGTTGCAATATCATCAAAGCTACTAATTAAATCTATTTCTTCTCACCGTCCATTTAACGAGTATCAACCTGGGGCCCGGGGGACTAGAGCGAAAAAGAAAGTTTGAAATTTCATACCAAGAGCACAGTGGTAACTTTCTGAGCCAGACGTAGATCAAGGGCGTCATTTTTGTTTTTTCTCAGACAGTGAGCTTGGAGACGATGACGTTTCTGAGAAGCTGATGGGACGTGAAAGGGGGAGGTTTTAATAATATCTGTCATTTACTTGATCTCGTTGATGGCAACCATAATACACGCAGAGCAAAAGATATTAGTAAGTTGATAGCCAACCACACGAACCAAAAACAAACGAAAGACAAGTATCAGCCTTGAGCTAAAAAGAAAGTTTGAAATTTCATACCAAGAGCACGGTGGTAACTTTCTGAGCCCGACGTAGACCAAGGGCGTCATTTTTTCTCAGACAGTGAGCTTGGAGACGATGACTTTTCTGGGAAGCCGATGGGACGTGAAAGGGGGAGGTTTTAATAATATCTGTCATTTACTTCACGTTGATGGCAACCATAATACACAAAACCAAACAAAAGAAGATAATCTTTTGCGCTTTGCATTAAAAACTGACGAAAGTCCGACCACTCAAACTCTGACAAAAACACGAGATAATGTCTGGCGTGTCGGGGTGGCTTCACAACTTGAAAAGGCCGTAACTGGGTGGCGGACTGCGGAGTAGAGTAAGCAACGCTGAACAAATTTAAAAAAATTTAAAAAAATTAAAAACCTTCTTGCGTTTCCATCAAAACTGAGCCAAAATCATCTCGTTTTTTCAAAATCCAGTAACTTTCATGCTCCAAAAATTATGATCGCAAAACTTATAAAATTTTTGAAATAATAGACACATGAACACCAACGTCATGTTAATTATAATATTTTATTCTATTTTTGTCGTTTCATTTCCAAAACCAAAATTTGACTCCAAGTTACTATATGACAGTCAAAAGGACGAAGAAAGCGATTGAAGAGAATTTTCTATGAATATAGAGAAAATAACAGAACCGATAAAAACTGTACAGCTAGCGCAACAAGTAGGACAAACAAGAAAGGGAAAGAAGTTGATTTCTAAATTAATCTGGTCCATGACTCCATCTTTGTGTATCTGATCCATAGCAAGAAAACGACATGACGTAGGAGTTTAATTCTTCTGCGGGACCACCCGTCGTAAATTTGATTGAAATTTGTATTGGAAGGTAATATAATCCGTTCAAACGACAAAAATATTTAGGAAGAAAATCATTCATCCTTAAAAAATTGACTGTTTGTATGAGCCATAAATTATTATTTGAAAGATATTTTATAAAGAGAAATTCTATTTGTAGTCTCTACTTAGAGATTGTATGTGCAGACCCTTTATTAAATAAGAAGAAACATCATTTTATGAGAGATATTTTTGTAATTTTAAAAAAATTTAAAGATAAAATTATATAAGCTTGTATTGCAGTCTCTATTTAAGAACTGTACATAGCATTGCTCATTTACAAATTAGGTTATTTTTTAGATGAAATTTGGATTTCATCCATGTAAGTCGTTTATGGATGAAAAAATTTGTCCCGAAAAAATTTCATCCTTAAAATTCAAACTTTTTGTAGAATTAATTCTTGGCATGTATTAATTGTTTTTATATAACTGTTGCTTAAGGTGCAGTTTAAATAGTGAGATGATTTTATATGAAAGTTGAATAAAATATTTTTAAAATATTATTTTTTTAATATTATTATTATTTTAGAATTTGAAAAAAATTAAATTATTTATTATATTTTATAAAAAAATTTAAAAAAATTATAATAATAAATTTTCATCATTTAAACGGGATCTAAATGGATAATCATACAAATATTCCGTACTTCCAAGCTGTTGACTTAGACATCCCAGTAACGCATAGAAAGTCAGAACTCGCAAACTTCTTCTAGTACCCAACACTGGGAATTGTAGGAGTATGCGTGTACCACACCTGATAAAGGTCAATATCAGAACTTAGAGAGATGAGTTCCAGAGCAGCAGAATTTATCTCAAGAAAAAAGAAAATACTAACTCTGGAAAATAAATCAATAATCAGACAATTATTAAACACAAGTACAGCAATGAAAAAGTTCCAATAAATGAAAAACCAAGGAACTATAAAAAATAAAAATAAAAAGTACACCAATGAACAAGCTCCCCCTACTAGGCAACCAAACAAAGAAAATCACTCAAAATTCTCGTCCCATACAGCTTGAGAAGAAATAAACCAACCAAACTGCCAAAAACAAAAGGAGAAACCCTCACCCTCACAAGAAGAAGATTGAATATATAGTTGAAAAATATATTAGAATGATGGAAACATATATATATATGTATGTTTGAAATATTTACCTGGGTAACATATATATATATATATATAAAATCAAAAATCTGATCTTTGAATAGACACATGAACACCAACGTCATCTTTGAATATACATATATTTTTGTCGTTTCATTTCAAAACAAAAATTTGACTCCAAGTTAGGATATGACAGTCGGACTGGGAGTGATTCAACTGAATATTCTCCTTCCATCCCACGAGGGACACAGAAAGTCTGGTTTCATAACATGATATATGTTTTTTTAATTTTTCCGCGGGACCACCCGTCTCGTAAATTTGATTGAAATTTGTATTGGATGGTAATATAATCCACGGATATAATACCATTCAATGAATTTAAGATAAGTTCGAACGTTGTTATATTATTCAAACATATTTGGTTGGTCTAAGACTGAGATATATTTTATCTTCTTTAGGAGAGAGATTTCTATGTTCTCTCATTTCATCTCATATTAATATTTAAAATTTATAAACATAAACACTTTTTAATTTAATATCTTCAACTTTTTCATTTAATCATTACCTAATTATTATAAATTTCTCAAATTTTCAAACAAAACATAAAAAATAATTCAACTTTTTCAAATTTCAAAACAAAATTATATTAAAAAAATCATATTCTAACAATATTTTAATTTTATAATATTTTTATTCAATTTTTTTTCTCATTTTCCAAAACTCCATAAAATATCTTAACTCAAATCATTTCATTATTATTCATACTATTTCACAATTATTCACAAATTATATCGGATTCTCAACTCATCTTATCTCAACTTACTATCCAAATCAGACATAAGGCCTCGTTTGGTTTTACAGATGGTCTCAACTCATCTTATCTCAACATCCAATCACCATTCAAACACAAATACTTTTCAATTTCTAATTTCTAAATTTTCAATTTTTTCATCTAATTTTTATAATTTTGTCAAACTTCCAAATAAAAATAATCCAAGCTCTTGACTAATACATCCCAATAACGCAAAGAACACCAGAACCCTCAAATTTATGTGAGTACCCAGCATTGAAAATTGTTGTAGTATCTGAGTACTTCGCTTGATAAGAGAAAATTATTATCAGAACTTACACAATTGAACTCTAAAGCAGCTTGTTGATATCGTGTTTCGCGGGCCTGGGCAACTCTATGCCAACAGTGCTTGAGCAATGACCTGCACAATAAAAATGAGGACCTCGGCGTCCGTTGTTCCTCCGATGCTTAAGTCAGTGATGGTGTAGAAGATGAAGATGAACAATAGTCAATATGAAAGTGTAAGATGATCACCTGTTTGCTACAGGTAGTGTTTATTTATACTTGTCGATCTGGTCTCCACTGTAGTGGAACGTTACATAGTAGGAGATTATATGTTTATGTTGTCTACTCGTCGAGCTACCTTTGTGCCGTCAGTTCACTAAACTATGAAGTGCTCAAGATTGTTGTGTGTTGCTCAGGTCCTGGGCCGCATTGAATGCAATGTATTTTCTGTCCTGGATTTCCTCCCATCTCATTAATGTTTGGTGTGAACCGACATACATACTCCCAACATTGAATGTTGTATTCCTTCCTCCTTAAGCTTCTTCCATATACTTTGACTTGGTTCTTGATATAAACATGGTCCAACCCGGGTCTCCTAATTTGTTTTATCCAGCCCATATCTCGCATATGGACTTTCACCCGGGCTTCGTTTTTAGCTCGGCCCAGGGGGTTTATTCGGCCCAAGGGATTTCTCCCTTTACAGTACCCCGCGAATTTTTAGCACACTTGTGGGCTGAAAATTATAAGACTTTTTTTTTTTGAGAGCCTCTATGAAGATTTCTATTCTGAAGGGACATGTAGAAGGTGAACGGGTATTTATCTATTTACTGTTGATGCAAACTAATCTCCATATCTTCTGGGATGTGAACCGATCTTTGGCATTAATGAGTACGATTAATCATTAACGCCGTCCTCACTAATTAAAGTTACTTCCTAGTGTGAAGTTTAACGTTGCCCGGGATTGGTTTGTTTTATGCACGCACGTGTTAGGTAACGTCATTCTTTATTCCCACGGCTAATGTACTCCTTTGAATTTCGTGCAGCCGTTTCAGACACCTAGCCGTTCCATCACACAGTTTTTATTCATTCCCTCCTCCTCTCTCGCCCTTTTGCCATTTCTGTCTCGACTTCTCCCTTTTTCTTTCTAACTCTCGAAATTTCTATGCTCTCCTCTTCCTTTCACCATGCCTAAATGAAATGTTAAAGAAGCTCGTTTTAGCTACTTCACTAGGAAACGATGGATGTCGACCATGACCAACAATGATCTCCATTCATTTTGTAGGCAGTACGTTATCCCTCCTGACACCGTTCTAGAAGCCCCTAGTTCTCGCATTCCGATGGTTGATGCGGATGGTCTGGCAACCAGGGTGGCTTTCTATCGCTACATGTTTTCCAACGGACTACGCTTGCCATTCTGCTGTCCAGTGCGTGACATTTTGGATTTTCTGAAACTAGTCCCAGCACAACTTAACCCCAATGCCTGGCGTTTCAATATGGCCAGTTGCATTACCTTCCGAATTGCTTTTGGTGATTCAGAAGATTACCTTGACCTGACTGCTCAGGAGTTCCTGTCAGTGTACCGTATCAACTGACTTGATGGGAACGTTTGCAGTTTCCAATCTCGCTCTGATGAGAAAAGTTTCACTACTTTGGAGAGACGTTATTCTTCAATAAAGGAATGGCACCGACAATTCTTTTTCGTGTCTAGCACAAGTTTGAAGTTTCTAAAAGATGAGCGGGAATTTGAGGGGTTTCCCCTCCGATCCATGTGGGGTAAAGTTCCGACTTCCAAATACCTCTCTATCAAGTTATCAGAGAGAGAAGAATTTAGGGTTGCTACTGTAATGTCCTAGGCAGCGGCTCATCCAACTCTTTCTGAGTTGGATTCGTTGCTAAGTGATGAAAACATTCGGCGTTACATTTTCTTGTCGAAGGGTTTCCAACTCCTTCATAGTTTTCGTATGGCTTCAGTTTGTTCATGAAGTCTTTGTTCCATTGCTTTCAACTGTACTGTCTCACGTTGCAAACTCTGAGAGCGTGTTGTCACCGGCATACGAAGAACACACTAGTTATGAGACAACAGAGATCTCACAAACGACGCCACTATTGATGTCTTGTTTCGCGGGCCTAGGCAACTTTATGCCAATAGTGCTCGAGCGATGACCTGCACAGTAAAAAGGGGATATCGGGGTCCGTTGTTCTTCCGATACTTAAGTCAGTGATGGTGTAGAAGATGAAGATGAACAATAGTCAAGATGAGAGTGTAAGATGATCACCTGTTTGTTACAAGTGGTGTTTCTTTATACTTGCCAACCTGATTTCCACAGTAGTGGAATGTTGCATAGCAGGAGATTATATGTTTATGCTATCTACTCGCCAAGCTACCTTCGTGCCATCAGTTCGCCGAGCTATGAAGTGCTCAGGATTGCTGTGCGTTGCTCGGGTCCTTAGCCACATTGAATGAGACATGCCTTCTGCTCTGGTCTGCATTGAATGCGGTGTATTTATTTATCCTGGATTCCTTCCATCTCATTAATGTTTGGTGTGAACCGACATACATATTCTCGGCTCGCATTGAATGTTGTATTTCTTCCTCCTTAAGCTTCTCCCATATCCATTGACTTGGTTCTTGACATAAACATGGTCCGATCCAAGTCTCCTAATTTATTTGATCCAACCCAAATCTCGCATCTGGGCTTTCACCCGGGCCTCGTTTTTAGCCCGGCCCAAGGGATTTATTCGGCCCAGGAGGTTTTCCCCCTTCACACAGCTCAATTTATATGTATGAAGAAAAAATATTAGCTTTCAACACTTGAGAAAAAATGAAGACCAAACTATTCAAATTCAAGTGAAGCAATTAAAGAAATCACCAAACTACTCAAAATCTAGCCTCATGCGTAAAACTTGAGAAGAAACAGAGCAACCAAACTCTAACCAAAGCAAGGAAATTAAGGTTGTCAGAAGAAAAAAAAAAAGAAGGAGAAATCCTTCGTACAAGTACACTGAAAACCTGAAAATCTATTAGAATGATGGGAGTTTTATCCATCTATACATGGTTGCAATATCATCAAAGCTACTAATTAAATCCATCTCTTTTCACCGTCCATTTAACAAGCATCAACCTTCCCTCAAAAAAAAAAAAAAACAAGTATTAACCTGGGGCCTCGAGGACTTGAGCTAATTAAAAACAAAGTTTGAAATTTCACACCAAGAGCACGGTGATAACTTTCTAAGCCCGACGTAGATTGAGGACGTCATTTTTTACGTCATTTTTTCTTAGACAATGAGCCTGGAGACGATGACTTTTTTGAGAAGCTGATGGGACGTGAAAGGGGGAGGTTTTAATGCTATATGTCATTTACTTGTCGTTGATGGCAACCATAATACACCCACAACAAAAGAAGATAAGGTTGCGCTCCCAGTCGGTCGGGTGCAAAACTTTGTTTTTACACAAGCCAATCAGCAGCTGCCACATAGGGGTCACAACAATTTTCTATTTACACCTGCGTACATGTAACGAATCTAAGTTCTTTCTCTCCATCTCCATCCCTCCACCCACGTCCCTCCTTACCTCTCTCTCCCGTCTCTCTCTCTCTCTCTCTCTCTAATAAAGTCTCTCTTGAAGCAACAACTGGTCAAAGAATTACAAGAGCATTAACCACATGTTGATTGGTTGCCAAGAAAGTACAAGAATAAAACCATAAACAAACAACATTTTCAATTTTTCAGATTATAAGCTTCTTCATGAACAAATTTGTATTGGAAGGTAATATAATCTACGGATATAATACCATTCAATGAATTTAAGATAGTTGGAATGTAGTTATACTATTCAAACATATTTGGTTTATTTAAGATTGAGATATTTTATCTCCTACAGGAGAGATATTTTTTATCTTATCTCATTCTATCTTATCTTAATATTTACACACTATAAACATAAACACTTTTTAATTTTATATTTTCAACCTTTTCATCTAATCATTACCTAATTATTATAAATTTCTCAAAATTTTAAACAAAACGCAAAAAATAACTCAACTTTTTCATATTTCAAAACAAATATTATATTAAAAAAATTATATTAAAACAATATTTTAACTTTCTAGTATTTTTATTCAACTTTTTATCTCATTTTTCAAAAACCCATAAAACATCTTAACTCAAATCATTTCATTATTATTTACACTATTTCACTATTATTTACAAACCATATCAGATTCTCAACTCACTATCCAAATCAAACCTAAGGTCTAGTTTGGTTTCACAAACGGTCCCAACTCATCTCATCTCAATATCCAAATACCATTCAAACAAATATACTTTTCAATTTCAAATTTCTAAATTTTTAATTTTTTCATCTAATTATTATAATTTTCTCAAACTTCCAAACAAAATGAACCAGCCAAGCCCACTAGGAAAAGATTACCAAAAATAGAAAAAAGAGAAGTAAAATATAAAGAAGGAAGAAAAAGTTAAGTTAGACACGTAAACGTGAAAGGATATAAAGTTGACAAAAGATCAACCACTCCCAAAAGAATGAGATTTTTCTACTGATAAGGGATTTTCAGGGGATTCCTCTATACTTTTCAAGAATGAGACATTATCTTCTTCCTCTAGACAAGAGTCGTCTCCAATTTCTATTGTACTGAGAGATAAGCAAGGCCATAAAGGGATTGTAAAAATCACCAAGCATAGTAGATTTACCCCCAAACACCAAGTGAACGTAAACTTTTGTGATAAACCGCATAAATTTGTTTTTCCCTCTCATTTATATTTCATGACATTTATTTATAATTTACCTTCAACGATAAACACAAGAACGCCATATCAACGTCCAAGCCACCATCGTTCATTCTTATCGTTCATTCTTACGCCTCCTCATGGCGACTCTTTTCTGCTGCTTACACGGCCTCCAGCCAAAAGAACCCTAAAAATTGAGAGAGCAGAATCAGGATTGGGTATATATACAGATGGGTATGACGGTACCAAATTGGACCTTTTCTGGAATTTGGAAACCTTGAATACGTGTGAGCTTGCGTCAGGCTGATAGGCCCATTAAACTGACACGGTCCAATTACACGTGCGTAGCGCAGCCCAGCCCAGTCATAATGAGTCTGTTTCCTTCTTGGACCCGGCTCTTTTAAATTTCTATAATAAAATTCTCTTTTCTGCAAAAATAAAAATTAAAAACAAAAGAAAAAAGAAAAATGCGCAACATCATAAAAGAGGTGCTATATGTTATTCCTTTATTTCACATTCCTTTAAAGGTTGATGGACAATAATTAAGATGAGTGTTTTAAATTTAATATTTAAACTTTCCAATAATAAAACATGACTTTTTGGGATTAATATTATTTAGCCATTTTCATTTGTTATGATCTATATTTGTAATACTTCTCCTGTAAAGCACATCTTCTATACGTGGCAATACTTGATTTGTAATAGAGATTTAAAATCTCTTACAAATCAAGTCTTGTAATGTCAACGGCATGAAGGGTGTAAAGCTTTACACGCCAGCTTATAAGTAGAAGAACTCTTATTTAATTGACATGAAGATGAAATGTGAAACTGAGGTTCAAACTCTTTGAATCATTAATTGTTCTAAAAACTTAAAACGACATAAATAAGTAAATTTAATCAGTTAAATTTATATTCTAATAAACATAATATAGACTTCAAAATCGAATTAACTTGGTCCTCTGGCCAATAAATAAAGATTTCACATATAGAATTGGTTTTGGCTAGTGATAATGGAGGCATCCTTAACCAAACTGTAATAATAAGGGGTGTCCAAAGCGGGCATCCCTCATTTGCAATCAGTTAATTATGAAGTGGCTTAATTAATGGCTTTGATGGCTGGCCCATTATAGTCGGAGGGACTATAATATATATGAGCGGTAGGGCTGTACAACAAATTGAAGAATCGACCGGGACCGACTAAGACTGACTGGCCGAGCTCGGAACTAGCTGAAACTAGTAGAGAACCGGTCGACGTGCAGTACAAAATCAAGAAAATCGATATCGGTTGGTTTGGCGTTGGCTCGAACCTGGTTTTAACCGTTGAACCGGCCGACTAAAGAAAATTTTTTTTTTAATATATTTTGTACTCAAAACGACGCTATTCTACTTAAGTTTAAGTGGAATGACGTCGTTTTAATCCTATAATTGTGTTTTAAATAAAACACAACTGAAGCGGTTTTATTCATAACGTATTAAAAAAAATAAGTAGAATGACGCCAAACGGCATCGTTTCGATATCAATTCGTCTTCTTCCTCGCGTCTTAGTTCTCATCCTCTCTCTCTCTCCTCCCCTCTGCAACTCTCTCTCTCTCTACTCTCTACTCTCTCAGACGAAGCTCAGTTTGAGAACCGACCATAACTGCCACAGAAATAAAGCACCAGTCGGCGTCGGCGTTTCTCCTCCCCATCTACAGGTTTCGGCCAGTTTTCTCTCCCAAAACTTAAGCATTGGTCATTGTTGGTTTTGTCCAAAAAACGCGCCGAAGGGGTCGGTTTTCACCCCTCATGAGCGGCGCTATTCTGCCGTTCAGAGTGCATCGCTCAAGCTTACCGCTAGGCTGAATTTTTTTTATTTATTTATTTTCAATTTTTTTTCAGAGTTTTTTATCATTTTAAAACAAATTTTAAAAATATTAAAAAAAAATCAATACACTAATAATGACTTTCTTAACTATTAAGTAAAGAGAAAAACCAAAAAAAAAAGAAAAATTAAAATACAGGAGGTGTCAAAATGAGTGGGCAAGTTGAGTGGGTAAAGTAGCATTTTTCTAAAATATATAGCCACTCCACTTTTGAGTGGGGTATAATTCTAATGGGAACAAAAATCTCTCTATTTCCAATATTTAGGTTGTAGAATTTGTGAGTGTTGCTTTGGTATTACCATGTAGCATACTCAACCTTCGATGATGATGATTCCGGACGAACAACAATAACCCTGCACGTCCGTGGAACAACCACAATCGATATGAGATTTGCTACTTAAGATAAATGCTTCCGCTATACTCTAATCTAGTATTTCTAAGACAAACATTTAGCAAGTAACACTGTTTGCTCATAAAAAGGGTAAAAATACCAATAACCATAATTTTTCCAAAAGATTGATCAAAAGGAAAGTGAGAGAACATACACATAGTCAGAAGCCAAAATCATAAAGAAAATTTTCCCAGTTCGAATTTTAAGGATTCTAGCAACCATACAACCATTTTTTTCCCCAGAAATGTTTTCTATCTAGGGGTGATGCTTGGAATGACTCCACTAACAAGGTTGCTGCCAGATGCATCTGTTGACATTGATACAAATGGATTCTCCATTGAAGAGGATGATGGTAAAGTGTCAAGCTTTACAGCATCTGTGACCATGGGCATGGGATATGACATTTTGATGTCAGATCCGGGCATTGAAAGCCATATACTTTCAAGTTCTCGGACCACCTCTGCCATTGAAGGTCGTGCATCTGTTTCATCTTGGCAACACTTCATAGCCAAACTAAAAAACTTCACGACATAATCAGAAGAATAAGAACCCATTCGCTCATCAACAACCGAGAAGATCATTCCAGATTTATATGCAACCTTAACCTGAAATGAGCAAGAATAATTATAAATTACAAGAGATGTTATAAATGAAAACCTGGCTGTTATAAATTTCAGCCAGTTTATGCATCTACATGAAAAAATGGAGAAAAAAGAAGAAGAAATAGAAACATTGTGAGAAAGTGATCTTAAATATGGCAAAAAGTATTAAATGCTAGTATACTGACAACATGCCAAGAAGTTCTGATTTTCGCTTGAATGGGGTGCCTTGTATTTGCTAAGTATGCTTTTATTTGAATCTAATGGCGCCATGAGATCAATGAATGGACTGTTTTCATTACTTTTCTGTATATCACCTTACAATTCCATTGGGTCCCCAATGAAGTGAAGGCAAAAAGGTCTATAAGGTTATACCTCTCTGACGATGTTTTTGCCATGTGAAATTGGCTGCATGCCAGTCAGGAGTTCTAGAAATACAACACCAAGACTATAAACATCACTTTTGTCCGTCAGTTGATGAGTTAAGAAGTACTCTGGATCTAGGTAACCCTGCAAAGTTAATACAATGAGAGAATAAAACTAAAGTACAAATTGTTGTATGAACACTCAGTGAATTTATAATCCCAGAAGGAAAATGTCGACTACAAGAGTCTTACCGGTGTCCCCTTCACAACTGTGGATACATGAGCAGGCATGGTCCCTTCGATATCTGGAACAGGGGCAAGTCGCGAAAGTCCAAAATCGGCAACTTTTGCGGTATACTTAGAGTCCAATAATATGTTGGAGGCCTTGATATCTCGGTGAAATATTGGAGGATTAGCTTCCGTATGTAGGTAAAGGATGCCCTTAGCTGATCCCAGTGCAATTCTCAGTCTCATGGCAAAACTTAGAGGTTCTTTACACTTGGCTGTTTTAGTAAATAAATCAACCACCATTAGAACGTAGTGTAGAATTTCAAAATTAAAACTGTTCCATTTAGCTCAAAAAGAAAAAAAGATAGAAAGAGTGGGAGAGGGGGGAGGAAGTGTACCATTACAAATTATATTTTACAATGTTCCACTTGCACCCCCAGGGTATGTAATGAAAAACACCTCAAAAAAGAAAGCACTAGTCAAATAAAGGGAAAAGTTGAAGGATGAATTGAAGGTGTACCAGAAAGGTGATCCCTTAGAGTACCATTTGACATAAACTCATAGACCAACATCTGCATGCGGAACAATACTTGCATGAAGCTTTTCCCAATAAAAATATCAACACATTCAGCAACAGATAACAAGAAAAACCAGTCCTTCTTCACAAAATCAAACAATTTCTTTTGGAGGAACGTTCATCATAAATTTGACATTTGAGTTTTTTTTGCATCTTTTAGAATCAAATAATCCGATAGTCATGAAGAACCAAGCATATCTTTTTACAGGATCAACAAAAAAAAAAGCATCTCATATGTAACGTCTCTAGATTGATTTGATTTCTTTTATCGATCACCATAATTCAAAAAGCTACATGCAATGTTTTACAATTTTTTTAGCTTTCATGAACACTTTGTTTAGTTGCATTATTTCCTAAGTTAATAGGAATCATTTCCTCATCAACTCAGAAGTAAAATTGATGGATAATCCAATCTGCTTATTTTTCATTTCATAAATAATCAAGATAAGAAAAAAACACCTGTTCAAGTTCTTCATCACAATATCCAATCAACGACACAAGGTTCCGATGATGTAACCTTGACAATAATTCTATCTCTGTTAAGAACTCCTTTTCACCCTGTAAGGATCCCTCTTGTGCACGCTTTATGGCCACAACTGTACCATCTGCCAGAATGCCTTTATATACCTTTCCATACCCTCCTTCACCAACCTGAGTGGAGCTGTTGAAATTGTTTGTAGCCATAGCCAATTCTCCATAAGTGAAAGCCTTCACACCATCAATTTTCAGGGAGGCCTTAGATGCTGCATATTAAATACAGGTACAATGTCAAAAATGAAAAGGCACCGTGATAGATGCTGCATATAAAGATGTCATGGCCATTTGTTTTGAAATAATTGATATCATTATGCATCAATCTTTCCATTACACTTTCAAGTTCTGAATATTTTGAGTGGATGTCAAAATACAGGCATAATCCCAATATACACAACTGGACAAAGTGAGTTTTTACAGATGGGTCTACTTTTTTCCAAAGGGCTTGCATAAGGTTTGCACGCCCTAGGCTTGCAAAAATCATTTTCCTAAAATCATAAGTGGCATCACAATTAGGATGCTCAATGGGGCTGAACTAGCCAGGAGCCCACTTGTAGGGCCTGAAGATATACAGCCAACCTCTGTTTGATCATTGGCCTTTTGAGCTTGTTTTGGATATTTTAGGCTGTTTGCTCAAGTCAGCCCAAACTAGCCTAGCCTAATATTTATACTAGCCATGAACCTGTGTGATACACAAAAATTGCTAAATTTATCAAACAACAAAAAAATTAAATGTAACTAAAACTTAGCATATTTTGAGTCACTATATAATAAATAAAATATTTTAAAAAATTAATGGGAAACCTTACAAAATTTGTTTGAAGGAAGAGAAGGACCACAAACTCTTTATATAGTGTTAAAAAAACTATGGCAATACAAAATAATAATTTATAGTTACCTGCTGGAGTAGCTAAAAGAATCGAGAAAATTTTCAGGAATTTCTTATGGGATGGTATTGGGGAAGAAAGAAAATTTCACTTGGTGAGCTGGAATAAAGTTTGCGTCCCAATGTCATGTGGGGGTTTGGGCATTAGGAATTTAAAGCTTTTCAATAAGGCTCTTCTTGGGAAGTGTCCTTGGAGGTACAACAAAGAGAGTAATGCATTATGGAGGCAGATTGTGGATGTCAAATATGGAAGGATGTGGGGGAATTGGTGTACTAAAGAAGTTAAAGGGGCGTTTGGGGTGAGTTTATGGAAGTCCATTCGGTTGGAATGGGGGGGTTTTGTCAATAACATTAATTTCAAAGTGGGGAAAGGGACTAATACTTGTAATGTTTTGTTTTTGGGTGAAGAACCTTGCAAGGGATGAGAATACTCATAATGTTTTGTTTTAGTTCTGTTTTTCTTTAGCTTGTATCTAGGTATAATCACTTGTATTCTTCCTGTGTACTTTGTTATTCCTATTTACTTGGAATAAAATTTCTTATTACCTATAAAAAAAAAAAAAAAATTTTTATAAGCCCTTTAACTTCCTTGAAAATTTAATAAATTTTATCACTCCATTGGTTACAAAACTAAAAAGGCATGAGTTGAAAAAACAGAAAAACGTGTTATGAAAAACTACAAGCCTCTAAAATGAAAATTACTACTCTAATTAGATATATTATTTTTTATTTAATAACTTTAGCCTTTAATTTTATATATTATTTAATTCATTTAATGACATATATAATGGGAATGGCTGATATGTCTAAATGGAAGGAAAGCTCCCTCAAGAGAACTGAAAGGTTTTTTTGGGGGAATGGACAAGAATTGAAGGATCCTTTTTAGGTAAAAAATTTAAACCTTTAAACTTTAAAATTGTTTTAAGATTAAATGTATAAATAACAAAATTTATGAGGGAAATGTGATGATGTGGTTCAACCAGCTTTGAAATTTATATATATTATAAATAGGTATGAATTATCAGCATGTTCAAATCATAAATACCACACACACATGTTGCAACTTACTCGTCAACCCTGTTAACAACAGTGGCTACAAGTTGTTCTTCAACTTAGAGATGGTCAAGGCGAATATGCAACAAAGTATTAGGGTATAGGGCAGGCTGAGGCCTTTGTGTATCAGCCTGGCTTGATTGACAGGCCTAATCATAATTAGAAACAAAAGGCCCAATGAAAACTCATGTCTACCTGAGCATCTTAACATCATTAACATAAGATACTCACAACGAAGTCTTCTTGAAACAGCAGTGTAGCTCCTTGTATGCACTTTCAGCATCAAAAGAGAAACAAGAACAGACAATGTAACTGCACTGGCAATGGTCCCCAACACTATGCCAACCAATGCACCTTTGCTTAAAGCAAACCTTGGAGAGGGGGAATTGTCTGTGGCATTAGTGAAAACTATGAGGGGGAATTGTCTGTGGCATTAGTAAAAAAATAAATAAAAAACAAACAAAGACTTTACAATATCCACTTCCTATTTAAGGACATAAAAGAAGGTAAGAAATGACCCAAACATATTTTCATCTAAGTTGGGAGTCAAGTCGTGAGTGGCACATGGTGTGAATTTGGAGCTTCCTGTTTGGTCAAAATATAGAACTGTCACCCTCGAGCCCTTTGGGCCCCACACCCTTCTCTTTTTATTCAAAATTTTAAATGGATAAGATTTATTATGTTGGAGCTCTTAACAGGTGTGAGTTAATGTTAAAGTAGCATTTCTATTCTGATTGGAAAGGGATTTGGGGGGGGGTTTACAAGAACACAACCTAATTGCCTGGCAAATCAAAGTTTATATTGAACTAATCATTGCAGCTATTCACATATGTGCTGGATCACAGTGGTACAACTGTATATGCGGTGCAACTGTATAATCTATACCACTTAGCATAGCGTCACTATGGTGAAATCATTGAACTGAGTAGACCAAGTCTATCTACAACAAAATTTGGCAGCAAAACAAAAGGTTACCCAAGGTTAACTGTGCCAATCATGGACACAATCCGCATGTTACTCAAAAGGGACAAATATAGTCAAGAATGATGCAAACACAGAAACACATATGCACACACAAGAATAATGCCACATGGCGAAGGGTTTGAAGGTAAAGGTCAAATGAATTAGAAAAAATAGATTTGCATGTTGAGGTCAAATTAGTGAGACAACACATTTTCTCTCGCAATATTAGCTCCAACTTCAACAGTTCTCTCGCAAAATATGTAAGACAAGAGTTTAGAGATGTACCATATTTATGAGGGAAGTCCAGAACTTCATAAGGTCCAAATACATCACTATTAGAAATTTTCCATGAGACGAAAGTATGCATGATTCGCTGTATCTCACTCGTATTGAAGGAACTGGGATTTTTTATATTAGCGTCATATACAGGAAAAAGCTTCAAGTACATTCTCAATCGAGGTCCTTCTACCCATATAAACGAATCAATATGAAGCTGATAATTAAATAACTGAAGAGTATGTGCCAGAAATTTCTCATATGTATCTCTGTAAGGGAGAAAATCGCTGAATCCAGGACTTTTCAACCGATATCCAATAAGTAGAGGAGTAGCACAGAAACAGGGTGCAGGAGATGTAGGGGAATATTCATAAGGGGGTGGGCATGTTTGAGGTAGACAAACAGAAGTCTTTGTATTTGGCAAACTCTGACTGTTATCGTTGTTCTTACTTTCAGTTCCACAGAACTGGACTAGGTTGATGTTCGAGCATACGGGATTCCCTTGAAGCCTGAATGTTAACAATAAAAACTAAAAATTAGTGATATGATCATAATGCTGTGTCTCTTACACCTCAAGACCTCAATTACAAAGAGCACACTCACAACCTTCAAACAAACAGTTGTATTTATTTGAAGATATTTCATTACACAAGGTTCTATATGAAACAAATCAGGAAGCAAGCATAGAAACAAACCAGACGGTGACATTCATAGGTAGAGTAGTACTGCCTGTAATACTTGAAAGCTTATTATTCTGCAACTCCCTGGAATATCGAAGAGCCACAAGAAATAGCTTAGAAGATCCTGTATGAGATCCTTCCAAAACTCATAAAAGTCAAAACTAATGCAGACACACACCTACTCTCCCATAAAATTTAAAAAAAAAAAAAAAAAACAAATCACTTTCCACCAAGGGAAATAGTGACATTGTCATTCAGATCTTACACCATTAGGGTTTCCATTTTGTTCAAAATCCTATTTTGCCAAATGGTCGATGGAATAGAGCCACTCAACAAATTGTCGGAAAGTGACCTGCCATGGGGAAAAGTAGACCAGATAAACTCAATTTATTTTGCAGGCAGTTAAATTTACAGGCTGATAGTAACAACTAAGTTAAAATGTAAAGTTAAGATAGAAATGAAACAATATACAATATCATTAAACCACAGAACTGAACACAAAAGGAAGACAGAGCAAGTGATGACCACTCACAGTCTTTGAATTTTAGGAAGACCCGAAAAGCTGGCAGGAACTGTTCCAGTAATATTGTTATTGGATAAATTGCTGATCAAATTGTTCATATAATAGCTTTCAGAAGTCAGCAAAACGATAGTCAAAATTCTTTTTTAAAAACTGAAAGACACATCTAGAGATATTTTATAATAAATGAAACTTGATCGCTAACTCAAAGAAAAAAAAATGTAGATGACATCATTCAGAAGATGGAGAATCTTACATTGTCGTGATATTCTCAGAAAATCTACCTGGAGGTATGGATCCATTTAGCTGATTTGAACTGAGGTCCCTGAAATTTATATAAAAATAAGATATACATAGCATAAAATTAGCAAGCAGAGTTGTCTTTAACAAAGTAGAGAGATTTTATTCAGCCTGGTGCATTTATATATTTGTTTGTTTTCCTTGGAGCTCGTGCTTGATCATCTGAAAAGAAATTGAAAAGGAAACAAAGTAAATCCACTTACAGATAGTAAAGGTTTGGTATTTGGCTAAAATCAGGAATTGGTCCTTGCAAGCTGCAATTCCTAAGGCTCCTGCCAAAGCCAACCAAAATACAAATATTTTCAATTTTGACATGGATGTGAACGCACATGCTTATTGGTTGCCAACTTACAAGCCTGTAAAGCTACAATGAACATGAGTGCTATGTGATAGCTGATAAAGAAAACATGACTTCTTTAAAACACGAGAACAGTACATCAGGTGATGAAATATCAAATGGTAAAGGACAAACAATAAACATTCCTGATTGTTCAGGATACCACTTGACTTGATGTTTGATAAATTGCATTCATACTACCTAAGATGTCCACAGAAACATGCCTAAGTTGAGTAGTATTCCCATTTCTATTCTTTTAGATTGATGTTTGAATAGTTTCTATATCGTTCCTGAAACCTATGGCTATCCTATGTCATTATTATGTTGTTGGCGTTTTCCATTATTTTTGTTTTGCATTTTGGGGAAAAAAATATTATCCAATCATTTGGGCCAAAAAAAGTGTTAAAATAAATATACACTTTCAGCCTCACACCTTAAGGCTAGCAACTTGCACTGCCTTTGCCTCTAAAAACCATGTTAAAAACAAAGTATTAAAACGTGTACTTACAACTTCAGCAATTTAGACATGTTGATGTATGAAGCTGGAATTGTAGTGCCATCAAAGTGGTTATTATCAAGCTGACTGCAAATCAAAGAAATTGGAAGCAATATGAAACTTGAAAAAAGAGAACCTAATAAAATAACATTGTAGGAAAAAGGAAAATTTAGAAATCATAATCATGTTCGAGTTGAGAAGCAAAAAAAGGAAAACAAATTTATATGTTTTATGTAAGGAAACTTATGTGATAAACATAAAATTTATTTAGGTTCCAGGATGGTAAAAACCATACAGTATCGTTAAACTTGGCATTTCAGAGAACTCTGGTGGCAGATGCCCTGATAAGTTGTTATTATCAAGAAGCCTGTAGATTCAGAGCTGAAGATGGTCATTGATCTCATGGATGAGACTAACAGATAACTATCTCATGGATGAAACTGACAGATAACTAATTATGAAAGACAAGAAGAAGGCCAATTACCAACTTACAAGTGAAGAAGCCTCGGTAATCTGGATAGTTCAGGCGGGATTTGCCCACTTATTGAATTATTGTTCATGTGACTGCTCACAAGGAAGAAAACAAAAAAAGGAAACCAAAAGGATGGAAAAAAGAGAAGGGTTAGTAATTGTAGAACCGATTGTAAACAATATAGCATAAGAAATTCACTTACAAGTGCTCTGCTTTGTTCAGTTTTGAAAATGATATGGGTATTGATCCAGTTATGTGATTCTCGTCAATCTGCATTCTGTTCAAGTTTGGAAGATAACCAAGCTCTTCAGGTAAGGAACCTGTTAAATTGTTCCCATTCAGAAGCCTGGAAACACAAATCCATTAGACATGAAACAAAGAAAGAGCAAGTGCACCGCGGCTCTCCAAAATCAGAGTATTAAGATTTCGGAACAGGGCCAACTTATAAGGTAAACTAATTCAGACACAAGGACTATCTCCTATACTACTCTGAATCAAAGCTTTAAAATGCATGGAATAGTAGCGTATCTGCATTATGGCCTATACACATGTGATCAACAGCAATAAGTATTATCCAATCCAGCAGAAAAAAGCTCATTAACTTACAAGAGTTCCAAAGACGTAATATTTCCTATCTCCTTTGGTATACTCCCACTTATGTTGTTCCACATGAAGTCCCTTTAACATTGTGGATAGATATACATATATCAGTAAAATAAGCAAACCCAGTTTATTGAGTGGAAGAAGTATCCAAAATCCTTAATTCCGATAAGGACTTTTGTAGCAAAAAAAAAAGTTTCAGAAATACTGTGCCTTACAGTATTTTCATTTTTGATAAATGGCCAAGCTCTGGCGATAAACTTCCGGATAGATTCATATGTAGGAGTATTCTGCAGACTCGTGAAGTTCAAAATCATTAGTCGTGTTGGTGGTCTTTTCAAGCAAAATCCAGAAAGATGTGGCTAATAGATCCAATCAGAATGAAATGAATGCAGCCATCATTTATTTAGCCAAAAAATAATAATAATAATAAAAGAATATAGCCATCATTTTCTTTGATCTTAAACAGACTACAGAACAAAGGAAGTTTGTTCCCCGGCACTGATTAAAATGAGCAGATGTAGAAATGGAGTAATATACGTCTCATCATGCATGGGGAAAAAGAGATTAAAAAACAGAAGTACTATTCTACTTGAAAGGAAATATGAAACAATATTCAGATTGATAATGTTCCCTGATAGAAAAAAATTTAAAAAAAAAAAATCACGAAAGATTAAAATCATACAATTGCTGAACATGGAGATATCCATCATCTAAGGTCGTATTAAAGCACACAATCCCTGTCCAATTTGATGTACATGGATCCCCTCGATTCCAATTATTTAGATGATTTTCTGGATCTATCAAACTTCTCTTGACGGCCTGCAATGCTGTCACTGCACGCAAATACACATGTTAACCATCATTTCATCAACACTGTAAGCAGGCCCAAGTTGAGCATATACACTCAAAAAAATAACTAGAGTCCAAATTACAATAATAAAAAACATTTGTCAAAACGAATCTCACTCGATTCTAATACTATTAATGTGAATCTACTACAAAATCAGATTCTACAGGATTCATGAGTAAATAAAACAGCCCATCCATCAGCAGGGTGAGACCTCTAAACACTTTTTTTAATGGAGAGAACTAGAGCAAAATAACCTTCTAGGGGGTGGGTAATGGCCCTAATGGGATCCTGTGCTCTGATGAGTAGTGAAGACCAACACAACCATGCAAAAACAAACAATCCATGCGTCCAAGCTCTTGACTGATACATCCCAATAACGCAAAGAACACCAGAACCCTCAAATTTCTGTGAGTACCCAGCACTGGAAATTGTTGTAGTATCCGAGTACTCCGCCTGATAAGAGAAAATAATTATCAGAACTTACGCAATTGAACTCTAAAGCAGCTCAATTTGTATGTATGAAGAAAAAATATTAGCTTTCAAACTATTCAAATTCAAGTGAAGCAATTAAAGAAATCACCAAACAACTCAAAATCTAGCCTCATGCGTAAAACTTGAGAAGAAACAGAGCAACCAAACTCTGAGCAAAGCAAGGAAATTAAGGTTGTCAGGGGGGGAAAAAAAGAGAGGAGAAATTCTTCGTACAAGTACACTGAATACCTGGAAATCTCTTAGAATGATGGGAGTTCAACTACAATGTTGTCCATCTATATATGGTTGCATTATCATCAAAGCTACTAATTAAAGCTATCTCTTCTCACCGTCCATTTAACAAGTATCAACCTGGGGCCCGGGGGACTTGAGTTAATTAAAAAGAAAGTTTGAAATTTCATACCAAGAGCACAGTGGTAACTTCCTGAGCCCAACGTAGATCAAGGGCGTCATTTTCTCAGACAGTGAGCTTGGAGACGATGACTTTCCTGAGAAGCTGATAGAAAGTGAAAGGGGGAGGTTTAATAATATCTGTCATTTACTTGACCTCGTTGATGGCGACCATTATACAGGCAAAGCAAAAGAAGATAATCTTTTGCTCTTTGCGTTAAAAACTGACGAAAGTCCGATCAATCAAACTTGACAAAAACACGAGATGATGTCTGGCGTGTCGGGGTGGCTTCACAACTTGAAAAGGCTGTAACTTGGTGGCGGACTGTGGAGTAGAGTAAGCAACGCTGAACAGTTCAACAGGGACTGCAAGATACTTTCAGGAAAGTTAAGAGATAAAAAAAAAAAGAAATACTTCAGGAATTACGTACTCTCACAGATTAACGTATCTGGATTCGATACCTTGGATAATTATAAAATAAATCTAATTAATTATATAAAATTCTGTCGTTTTGTAAATTTATTTTATACAATCTTTTTATATAACACTTGTCTTAAAAAACTTACCATTCAGCTGCTATCATCGAAAAATTTAAGAAAAAATAAATCTTTGACCACTCCTAAAAAAAAGGAAAAAATTAAAAGCCTTCTTGCGTTTCCATCAAAACTGAGCCAAAATCATCTCGTTTTTTCAAAATCCAGAAACTTTCATGCTCCAAAATGAGGATATAAATATACATATATATATATATAAATAATAAAATCTGAACTTTGAATAGACAAATGAACACCAACGTCATGTTAATTATAATATTTATTCTATTTCTGTCGTTTCATTTCAAAACCAAAATTTGACTCCGAGTTTGGATATTCTCGGTCCATCCCACGAGGGACACAGAAAGTCTGGTTTCATAACATGATATATGTTTTTTTAATTCTTCCGCGGGACCACCCGTCTCGTAAATTTGATTGAAATTTGTATTGGATGGTAATATAATCCACGGATATAATACCATTCAATGAATTTAAGATAAGTTCGAACGTCGTTATATTATTCAAACATATTTGGTTTGTCTGAGTGACATATATATATATATACTAGTACGAACGAAACGTCCAAGGGACGTTTACCCAGTGGAGAAAAAATATATATGTTAATTTGACTCGATTTGGAATGCTTCAAATATGGAGCTCTACGTAGTTAGTACTGATCAAGACCAAGCGTAGGAAACTAATTACTTTATTTATTGCTAGCAGAGAGAGATCTGAGAGATAAAAAAAAAAAAAATCTTCCCATCAATCGATATCTCCTTAATTTTCCTCCTAACTCTCTCATTTTCCTTCCACTCATTTCTCACTTTCTCTCTCTCTCTCTCCTCTTCTTCTGTCAAACCATTAAGGACTGATTAAGGGTTGGTTTGAAGGGTGAGATAAGAATTTTTAGTTATAAATGAAAATTTTAAAAATTATTTTTTAATATTATTATTGTTTTGAGATTTAAAAAAGTTGAATTGGAATTTGAAAAAATTGAATTGTTTATTATATTTTATATGGAAATTTTTTAATATTATCTTTTGAATGTAACTATCAGGTCTGGAAAAAATATGGAAAAAGCCATAAAAAATATAATTGAGAAGAACAAATAAGTTATTAATTACGTAATTTTTTTTTAACATCTAACTGCTATGAGCAAATTATGTAATAAATAAAAAAATATATAACTCAGAAGAAAGAAAGGAAAATAAGAAATCGTACCAGACATGCAAACCGGGAGATGCACAGACCAAGTTTTCAGAAATTAAAAGATGTTTTGATTTTGATAAATAGGTAAATCCGTGCATTCAAGAAGACCAAAATAAATATATAAAACGGCCAGATTAGCATTGCAAGGAAAAAGACTAAAAAGTAAATTGGCGAACAAATGAAGAAGAGCACAAAATAGGGAAATTGGAAACAAACGGAAGGATAAAAATGTAAAAACAGCAATAAAAGAAGATAATTGAGGGATAGAGGGATAAAGAACAAAAAAGTTGTCGGCAGGAATAAGCAAAAAAGGTGGAAGGGAAAAAGAGAAAAACAAAAGCTGCAGTTCTTCTCACACTGCTACAGTAAAAAGATCAAATTATTTTCAAGTAAACGGACACAAAATAAAAGGACAAGAAAGACAAAATACCAAACTAACAGAAAAATTGCACAGAAGACGACAAAGTACTGTTCATACACTATCCGCACTTATTATATATATACTTGACTTAAAAATAGATTGTAATAGATTGAAATGTAATAGATTGTAATATTTGAAAATTTTATATATATGATAATAAAGTAAATTTTACATGACTACCTGTCAATCCACAATGAGTCAAAAAATGAGAGTTTAAATCTATACAAATTTTTGAATTTAACTATAAATGGATAAAAAAGATTAAGAAAAGTGTTTCTACAAAGTAGAGACCAAATAAGTACAAAATGAATAAATTTAAAAAATGTAAAAAGACAACAAACTTTGATGGTTTGGATATAAAGATAATTTTAATTCATTTGAAATAATCTCATTAAATTATTATAAATTTTTTAAATTTTCATATAAAATATAATAAACATTTCAATTTTTTTTTAATTTTTAAATAATAATAATAATAATAAAAATAACGTTCTAACAATATTTTATTTAACTTTTAATTTTTATTTCAACTAATCTCATCTAAATTTAATATCCAATCTAAAAAAAAAAACCTCAACTCAACTAATCGGCAAAAGAGCAAAAACATAAGAAAACCAGATTTTATGAGAACAACAGAAAAATAAAAGAATAATTGATGAGCAATTGTACACTGCACGGGTGCCCAATTACAAATATATAAAAATAAAAAATTGATAGCAAATGAGAAATCAGAAAGTAAAGAAATTTTTTTAAACAAAGTTAAAATAAATCATGAATTTACATAACTTGAGATAAACCTAATATAAACTTAACAGAAATGATAGATCCATAGAAGTCTGTTTTTTATTTAGTTATATAACAAAACAGTTTAATAAGATAATTTTAATAAAAGCTTAAATTAATAATAAAAATATTAATACTAAAATTTTATTACGAATTATAAAATGGTGAAAGAATGCTGCATGCGAAAAAATGATATTTAATACAATTTAAAAATTGAAATTAATGTTAATGATAATTTTGTTAGGTTTCAATATAAAAAAAGATGGGGCGAATTCATTTAGTTATAGGAGAAAATATTTTTAAATTACGCATTATACTGAAGGATTATTGAAAAAAAATTGTTTAAATTTTATCTTCTTTATGAGAAAATAATTTGTTAGTAATTATTAAACATTTATTCATAAGTGTGTAAAACAAATCCAACATTATATAAATTATCAAAAAATGAAAAAATGAAAAATGTTATAATATATATTAATATATTCTAGACCATATTATTTTGCACTACAAATAATATTAAATCATTGCGTTACTCCAAATGTAGTTTAGTTTTTAGTTTAAAAATGTAAATCATATCATCTTAATTTATTTTAAAAGTTTTCATAACATTTTTTAATATTATTAAAACAGAAGCACTATAAAAAATAATAATAATGAAAAACATTAATTTATTTAACATTTTCATATTTGGCTAAATAAAATAGTGATAATGACATATTATATTTTTAAATTATTAAGAAGTTATAATTTATTTCCTTATGAAAATTTGTAATATACTAAATAATCTACTATTATTACTCTTAATACTTATAGTTGAATGCGTATGTTATATATTTGTTATTTTTAAAATAAATATATAATGTGCTAATTTTAAAAATCAAAACTACAGTGGTAAGCATTAAATAATTTAATTATATATTTTATAAAGTCTCATTCTTTACATTTAAAAAAAATTAAACAAACTATAGTACATTAGAAACTGTAGATCTATCTCAAATAGTGTAATTAATTTCAGGATAATTAATAAATTATTTAATTTATCCGAAAATGGAAAAAAAAATTTAAGTTTATTTCTTAATAAATTATTAAACAAAAATCATTAATAAAATGAAAAAATTAGATTTATACTAAAATGTAACAATTCAATTTGATATTTACATAATTTAAAATTAAAGAAAATAAAATGTTGCACAACATTAAAGTTTAATTTTCAAGATTTTAGTTTTTTATTAAAATTTTATGAAGACTTGGTATCAATTTGGAAAAAAAAAAAATACTATAATCCAATTGTAAAATTCAAATCATTTTGTAACATTACTCATTTTTCACATCTAAAGCCTAAGAGATAGGTTTCGATACGTACAAAAAAATTTATTTTTTTGACTTTTCATTTAATTTTTTATACGCTTAAACATTAAAAAAAAAATTACAATATCATTAAAAATACTTTTTTATAATAATGAGATGAAATGAGATGAATTAATAGTGATTCTATAAAGTCAGGGGCAAAATAGGAAAAAAAATTTATTGAACAGTGTTATACCCACAGCCGGTGGCTTTGAGTCGCTCGCGGCGGCTACCGACGGCAGGAGAGAGGTTGAGATTGGAAGGAGTGGGGTGCCAGACGGAGGCGAAGAGAATGGGCCGGGTGGTGTTGGCCACGTCAGCGTGTGGGGCGCACTGGAGGTGACGAAGAAAAGCACGGCCGCGGCTTGGATTCCATCGTGGCGGTTAACGGCGCACGATAGGGTCTCAGATTCGAAGGAGAGGAACGCCGGCAGGAGACGAAAAGAATGGAAGGGGCTATGTCAGCCACAGCAGCGTTGGGAGGCGCACTGCTGCAGATCGAGAAATGGACAGGGGAGGCGGAGGAGGGGTCGCGCGCGGGAGAAACCAGAGGCAAAACGGAAAAAATGTTAGGGACAGAACCGTAATATAGGAATACAAGTAGGGGTAAAATTAGAAAAAAATATATTAGACGAAAACACTGTAGTTAACCGATTCATGCTTTATATATTAATAGATTTTTTTTAGGAGATATATTATTATATTATCTTATCTCATCATAATATCTAAACGTTATAAATATAAACACTTTTTAATTTAATATCTTCAACCTTTTCATTTAATCATAACCTAATTATTATAAATTTCTCAAATTTTCAAACAAAACACAAAAAATAATTCAACTTTTTTAAATTTCAAAATAAAAATTATATTAAAAATTTATATTTTACAATATTTTAACTTTATAATATTTTTATTTAATTTTTTTTTTCTCATTTTTCAAAACCACATAAAACATCTTAAATCAAATCATTTCATTATTATTCATACTATTTTACTATTATTCACAAATCATATCGGGTTCTCAACTCACTATCCAAATCAGACCTAAGACGCCATTTGGTTTCACAGACGGTCTCAACTTATCTCATCTTAATATCTAAACACTATTTAAATACAAATACTTTTCAATTTTAAATTTCTAAATTTTTATTTTTTTCATCTAATTATTATAATTTTTTCAAACTTCTAAACAAAAATAATCCAAACTCTTAACTGATACATTCCAATAACGCAAAGAACATCAGAACCCTCAAATTTTTGTGTGTACCCAGCACTGGAAATTGTTGTAGTATCCGAATACTCCGCCTCATAAGAGAAAATAATTATCAGGACTTACGCAATTGAACTCTAAAGCAGCTCAGTTTGTATGTATGAAGAAAAAATATTAGCTTTCAAACTATTCAAATTCAAGTGAAGCAATTAAAGAAATCACCAAACAACTCAAAATCTAGCCTCATGCGTAAAACTTGAGAAGAAACAGAGCAACCAAACTCTGACCAAAGCAAGGAAATTAAGGTTGTCGGGAAAAAAAAAGGAGAAATCCTCCGTACAAGTGAATGCCTGGAAATCTATTAGCATGATAGGAGTTCAACTACAATATTATCCATCTATATATGGTTGCAATATCATCAATAGGATGCATTTGGTTATTAAATTCATCTCAATTTATTATTCTAATTTTTTTAAATTTCAATACAAAATATAATAAATAATTTAATTTTTTTAAATTTTAAAATAATAATAATATTAAAAAATAATAATATTATAATATTTTATTATCTCAATTCAACTCAACTGAATTTAGTTAAACATTCAAACTTGGCCTAAGGACTCGTTTTCTTTCAAATTAAAACCCGAAACTGTAAAAACGTTTTCTGAGATTTTGTACGGTCAGAATTTATGTCAAAACAAACGCACTTTATTCTCTATTGTTTTTAAGTTCAAAGTTTTCAGTCGTTCCCTTCTTTATCTTTGAACTGTTCATCCATGGAAACCAGAATCTTCTCTTACATCTCTGTCTCACTCGTTATCCACATTACACTTTCTCTCACATCTCTGTCTCATTCGTTCTCTGGATTACATAGCCCAACAGAAGCCATGCAAATCTTGCTCCATCCCCATTAGAAGCACTTTCGTCCCAGTATTCGGATACTTGAGCTTTCTTGCCTCTAGTTTCCCCATAGCAAACAACTTTATAGCCCTCGTAGACCATCTAATCATTGGCCGAAGCCCAAACCGTTCAAGCACAAACTACAGACACGCACGCAAATACAAATTTGAAGCTCACTCACTTTGGGGTTTTATCAAAAGACGCTCTTTCTAGTTTCCTGGAAAAAAAGAGGCGTGGTGATGGCCGGGCGATGCTTCAAAACGAAACATTGCGAACTCGAGGACCGAATCGAGAGCTTTCTTCCAATGAAAGGGGTTGTTAAATTATCATGTTTGGCATGCCAGAGAAGGGTGGAAGAAGAAGAAGAAGAATCGGTATCGGAGCATTTCTATGGTAGGATTACAAGCTGCAATATGAGATTATTGGGAGCCCTGAGAANAAAAAAAAAAAAAAAAAAAAAAAGAAAAAGAAAAAGAAAAAGAAAGAAGAAGACCAAATATGTGTGTAACTGCTCAGGCTGTCAGGCACCATGCCGAAACTGTTCCTTCACGTCCTTTCAGCACGATAAAATCAAATAATTAGTTATGGGTCTCACCGCAACAAATATTTTAAAAAAAAATTAAACTAATCTCATCTCATCTATATAAATAAATATATATATCATCTGATATCATCTTAACTCATCTATATTCAACATATTTCAATCATATTCACACATCTCTGTTAGATTTGAAAGAAATTTCAAAAACTAAATTCTCATATCATCATTATAATTTTTTCAAAATTTTAAATAAAATATAATAAACAATTCAGTTTTTTTGAGATCTCAATTTAACTTTTTCAAATTCTAAAACAATAATAATATTAAAAAATAATATTTTATTCAATTTTTAATTTTCATTTCAAAATTTAAACCTAACTTTAAAAATCTTATCTTATTTCATCTGTGAAAACAAACTAAATATAAAAATGTTTATATTTTTGTTTTAAAATTTGAAACAAACATGTCTCAAACAAACAAACGAAACCTTAGACAGTATCTTACGTTTTTGTCAAGTTTGATTGGTCGGACTTTCGTCAGTTTTTAATGCAAAGCACAAAAATGTCTTTCGTTTGTTTTTGGTTCGTGTGGTTGGCTACCAACTTACTAGTATCTTTTGCTTTGCGTGTATTATGGTTGTCATCAATAAAACTCGACAAAAAACACGAGATAATGTCTGGCGTGTCGGGGTGGCTTCACAACTTGAAAAGGCCGTAACTTGAGTAGAGTAAAAGTACTAATATTGGAATGATTAAATTTATTTTTAAATTTTGATGAAAATTACATGTTTTTTATCTATCTAAAATATCATTATCCATAACTCTACATTAGACTTGATTCTTGACATAAACATGGTCCGACCCAGGTATTCTAATTTGTTTGATCCAACCTAAATCTCGCATCTGGGCTTTCATCTGGGCCTCATTTTTTAGCCCGACCCAAGGGGTTTATTCGGCCCAGGAGATTTTTCCCCTTCACACAGCTCAATTTGTACGTAAGAAGAAAAATATTAGCTTTCAACACTTGAGAAAAAAAATGAACAGCAAACTATTCAAATTCAAGTGAAGCAATTAAAGAAATCACCAAACAACTCAAAATCTAGCCTCATTCGTAAAACTTGAGAAGAAACAGAGCAACCAAACTCTAACCAAAGCAAGGAAATTAAGGTTGTCAGGGGAAAAAAAAGAGAGGAGAAATCCTTCGTAACTGAATACCTGGAAATCTATTAGAATGATGGGAGTTCAACTCCAATATTATCCATCTATATATGGTTGCAATATCATCAAAGCTACTAATTAAATCTATCTCTTCTCACCGTCCATTTAACAAGCATCAACCTTCCCTCAAAAAATAAAAACAAAAAACAAAAAAGCAAGTATCAACCTGGGGCCTCGAGGACTTGAGCTAATTAAAAACAAAGTTTGAAATTTCAGACCAAGAGCACGGTGATAACTTTCTAAGCCCGACGTAGATTGAGGACGTCATTTTTTACGTCATTTTTTCTTAGACAATGAGCCTGGAGACGATGACTTTTTTGAGAAGCTGATGGGACGTGAAAGGGGGAGGTTTTAATGCTATATGTCATTTACTTGTCGTTGATGGCAACCATAATACACCCACAACAATCAGCAGTCGGTCGGGTGCAAAACTTGTTTTTACACAAGCCAATCAGCAGCTGCCACATAGGGGTCATAACAATTTTCTATTTACACCTGCGTACATGTAATGAATCTAAGTTCTTTCTCTCCATCTCCATCCCTCCACCCCGTCCCTACTTACCTCTCTCTCCCGTCTCTCTCTCTCTCTCTCTCTCTAATAAAGTCTCTCTTGAAGCAACAACTGGTCAAAGAATTACAAGAGCATTAACCACATTTTGATTGGTTGCCAAGAAAGTACAAGAATAAAACCATAAACAAACAACATTTTCAATTTTTCAGATTATAAGCTTCTTCATGAACAAATTTGTATTGGAAGGTAATATAATCTACGGATATAATACCATTCAATGAATTTAAGATAGTTGGAATGTAGTTATACTATTCAAACATATTTGGTTTATTTAAGATTGAGATATTTTATCTCCTATAGGAGAGATATTTTTTATCTTATCTTATTCTATCTTATCTTAATATTTACACACTATAAACATAAACACTTTTTAATTTTATATTTTCAACATTTTCATCTAATCATTATCTAATTATTATAAATTTCTCAAAATTTTAAACAAAACGCAAAAAATAACTCAACTTTTTCATATTTCAAAACAAATATTATATTAAAAAATTATATTAAAACAATATTTTAACTTTCTAGTATTTTTATTCAACTTTTTATCTCATTTTCCAAAAATCCATAAAATATCTTAACTCAAATCATTTCATTATTATTCACACTTTTTCACTATTATTCACAAACCATATAGATTCTCAACTCACTATCCAAATCAGACCTAAGGTCTAGTTTGGTTTTACAAACGGTCTCAACTTATCTCATCTCAATATCTAAACATCATTCAAACAAATATACTTTTCAATTTCAAATTTTTAAATTTTTAATTTTTTTATCTAATTATTATAATTTTCTCAAACTTCCAAACAAAATGAATCAGCCAAGCCCACTAGGAAAAGATTACCAAAAGTAGAAAGAAGAGAAGTAAAATATAAAGAAAGAAGAAGAAGTTAAGTCAGACACGTAAACGTGAAAGGACATAAAATTGAAAAAAGATCAACCACTCCCAAAAGAACGAGATTTTTCTACTGATAAGGGATCTTCAGGGGATTCCAGAGACATTATCTTCTTCCTCTAGACAAGAGTCTTCTCTAATTTTCATTGTATTGAGAGATAAGCAAGGCCATAAAAGGGTTGTAAAAATCACCAAGCATAGTAGATTTATCCCCAAACACCAAGTGAACGTAAACTTTTGTGATAAACCGCATAAATTTGTTTTTCCCTCTCATTTATATTTCATGACATTTATTTATAATTTACTTTCAAGGATGAACACAAGAACGCCATATCAACGTCCAAGCCACTATCGTTCATTCTTATCGTTCATTCTTACGCCTCCCCATGGCGACTCTTCTCTGCAGCTTACACGGCCTCCAGCCAAAAGAACCCTAAAAATTAAGAGAGCGGAATCAGGCTTGGGTATATATACAGATGGGTATGGCGGTACCAAATTGGACCTTTTCTGGAATTTGGAAACCCTGAATACGTGTGAGCTTGCGTCATGCTGATAGGCCCATTAAACCGACACGGTCCAATTACGCGTGCGTAGCGCAGCCCGGCCCAGTCATAATGAGTCTGTTTCCTTCTTGGACCCGGCTCTTTTAAATTTCTATAAAAAAATTCTCTTTTCTGCAAAAATAAAAATTAAAAAAAAAAAAAGAAAAGAAAAATGCGCAACATCATAAAAGAGGTGCTATATGTTATTCCTTTATTTCACATGGTTGATGGACAATAATTAAGATGAGTGTTTTA
>QEOT01003392.1:451231-463213 GCA_003123785.1 Pterocarya stenoptera | reverse complement strand
AAAAATATATATTTATTATTATTAATAATTTATTTATATATATTTATATATTTATTTTTAAAGTACGATTTATTGGTGGGGAGCCTTCCGTTTTTAAACCGCCTTCAGCCGATTTCTTAGACTCAATCGCCAAAACTCTCGATGTAGGTGTAGTGTAGTTATTGGGTGTAGGTGTAGTTATTGTGGAGTGACCGATGTGAAGGGCTGGTGGATAAATGAGAAACTCTACATACAACCACCCATTTGCGTAACCATGCAACCGGCGCAACTTTTGATGACAAATTTTATTTTTTTTAACATCTCTGTCATTCGGTTCCCCCTCTCTCTTTCCCTATCAAATTTTTTTTTTTACCTTTCTTCTTCTTCCCTCCCTTTCCTCTACATTCAGACCTGAATCCTTAGCCTTCCCCACGGACACATCCCCCATCATCTGATTCATTCTCAGAACATTTTTTACCTTTCTTTTTCCGCTTCAAACTTTGCCTACTTCCAATGCACAAGTAGCATAGCAGGGTTTCTCGGTGAGATGGTTTGCACTGGATTCAATGTGGTCGGGTTCAACTGGATCGCATCCCCAGTTATGGTTCGTCCTTAGAAGCTATGGAGCGGCTAACCTGAGGAACTTCATGAGAAGTCATGTTAAAATGGGCAAACTTTTTGAAGGGCTTGTAGCAATGGACAAGAGGTTCGAGATTGTGGTCCCCAGAAATTTTGCCATGATTTGTTTCAGGATTAATCTGCCATCAACAATGGGTAAGGAGGCATATCAAAATGGCAAGGTGGGTGATAATGGTCAAAAGTTACTAAAAGAACAGATCACCACTGCAAATGAGTTTAACAAGAAGTTATTGGAGTCCATTAACGCATCAGGTCGTGTTTACATGACTCATTCCATACTTGAAGATGTGTTTGTAATACGGTTTGCGGTTGGTGCAACTCTGGTAGAGAAAAGACACGTTATAATGGCTTGGAAAGTGGTACAGGAGCATGCGACTGCCATACTAAGCAACAACTAAAATGCTTATCCTTTCTAATTGTGTGGCGCCAGACAACGTACGAGTAGCAAGGCATCAAGCAATTTATAATGATCTCTAGAATAAAAAAACTAAACATCAATATCAATTTCAAGCCAGCCATTTATTAATGTATTTTACGCTTTGTGTTGGTGTAGTACTTGAGGTTCCTTTTCGGGCTGTAATGATTTTCAATCGTTTCCATTGAAATAAAGGAAGGTTATCTATATAGCTAGTTTGAATGCGATTACTTTGAACACCTTTGGTGTGGGCTTCCGTGATCGATGTGTTTCGTTTGAGTGGACGTATACAGCATCCCCTCCTCTAGTTGGTGGATGGCTATTGAAGTCTTGAAAATCGCCATCTTTTGCCTTTGGTCCACTCTCCTAGAAAGAAAAAATCATCCCCCTACTTTCTTCTAATAAATAGAAGAAAACAGTGTCTAAAGTTTCAGTCTAAGAAGCGGAAAAAGTTTGAACATGAAAGCTCTGAGAATGAACCAAATGGGGGGGGGGTATGTGTCTGTGGGGAAGACGAAGGATTCGGCTCTGAATGCAGAGGAATGGGAGGCAGCAAGAAGAAAGGTGAAAATAAAAATTGATAGAGAAAGAGAGAGGGGGAACCGAATAACAGAGATGTTAAAAAAATAAAATTTGTCATCAAAGTTGCGCCGGTTGCATGGTTACGCAAATGGGCGGTTGTATGTAGAGTTTCTCGTGGATAAATACACGGGAGTTTCGGCGCTTGAGTCCCAACTACGCCACACACTAAACCCAATAAGTACATCCATTTCGGATCAGCTCCACCACATACTGCCCACGTCCCACGTTCACCACGCCAAGACATTGGCCAGCGTCAACTGCCACAAACACAAGCATACAAGTCGAAAACATGGAAACCCTGTGCATCCGGATCCAGATATCCAAGAACATCCGGATCCGAATCCAGCTTTTTGAAACCGGGTGGATATCCGCCCGGATAAATACAGCCAAAACCCGGGCGGGTATCGGATTTGGATCCGGATTGTAACCAGATATCCGGTTTAATACCCTTTTTTTTTTTTTTGCTTTTTTCTTCTGAATTATTTTTTTAAAACTTTGTAAACGGTTTTTTTATCACTTTCTAAAAACAAATTTCTTAGAGCACTTTTTGGAAGGCTTTTTTTTTTTTCTTAAAAAAAAATACATATCTATTAAACACTTTAAGAGCCTTTTAAAAAAAAAAATCTTTTTAACACTTTTTAAAGGGGTTTTTTTAATAGGCCATTATTTTTATTATTTTTTATGGGCATTTTTTATATAATGAATATCTTTATAGACATTTTAAACTTTTCATTAACCATTCAAATTTTTATAAAACTAATTAATAATAAACATCAACACACACAATACACTACATATTATATTGTTGTTTACATCACAATGCAAAACATCAATTTACAAACAAAATAAATAATAATACATCACAACAATATCAAGAGGTAACACTAAATGCTATGACTATCTGCCTATAATATAAACAAAGATTGAAATATTTCTATCTCTTAATATTTCCAAAGAGCCACTGCTGCTGCTGCTCATCTTCTTCATTGTCTCCATCCAAATTGGTCAATGGTGTCAAAACTATTTTGAAAATAGATTTAGTAAAAGAAAAAGTACTAAAAATCGATAAAGATAAAGTATTAAAAATAGATTTAGAAACAAAAGCTTGACCCAGTTGTGGAGATGGAGAATTGGGGAAACAGTGGCAGCACAATAAGCTTGGCTATTCTGTCCTTTTTAATCTACCAAAGATAAAGCACTTTAGCACATATTCAAACATATTAGTTGATGGAAAAATAATATACTGATGCCCAATTTATGATCAGCCAGCAGCTTGACAAATAATTACCAGCATGCATATATATTAATAGAACATATGTTTTAGTAGCTTGACAAAACTACTAAAACTCTCAGCAACAAGCTAGATATATATACTGCTCATTAAACAAAAATACAAAAAGAAACATAAAGAACAAAGAATTTTAAATAGTTACAAGATGCATGTTAAAAAGATTATTGAGGAAATGCATGTGCATTTAGAGTCGTGCATGAATGAATCATATACAAAATAAAAGTATAACTTCAATGCAATTAAAAGATATTGATAAAATCACATGTGAATTGTGTACGAATATATATGAGAATACCAAAGACTAGATATATGTTAGAGCAAGGTTCCTCCAGCTTGGGTTTATAAAAATGAACCAAAGGGACGAGGGAAAAGAACCAAAACAATGATTAAGCATGCAATTAATCAATTCATGAAAATGACAAAGTCCATGTCTACATATATAGATATATATATATATTTATGGCTCCAAAAAAGAAATAAAAGACAAACACCATGTCTCTGTTATATATTATTAATGGAAATGATGTTCCACCCTTACCAAACACAGAAACAGATCCAAACCCAAAAGGAAAAAAACAAAAACATAGATAAGCTGACAGATTTGAGATTGAACAAATATGGGTACCATACCAACAGAAACTCAGATCTACAAGCACGGAACTCAGATTCCACAAACACAGAAACTCAGATCTAAAACTACAGAAATAGATCTAGCCAAAGTGGTAAACAACCAACGAGAAAGGAAAGTGATACAAACTGAGAAAGCATCTTAACAAAGTACACAATTTTACAAAATTTATAGTGTTACGAGCATGTAGATCTACAAACACGTTTTTGCTGGAAGATTCTAAAAATAAAGAAACCCAAAAACAGATCTACAAGCACAGAAACTCAGATCTACAAACACATAAACTTAGATCTAGCTGAAGTGGGAAACAGAGGAAATACCTATTAAATCTGACGACGCAGCGTGCAAGGCTGTCGATCTCGGCGCTATTTTGAGAACCCTTGCAAGATGGGTCTATGCTGATGACTCTAAAGAGAGGGAGAGACGATCGAGACTAGAGCAGGAGAAAATGGTTTAGGGTTTGGCCATAGAGAGCACGGGAGAGCTTGGGAGGATATGGAGGCCGTTTCGAACTTTCGGCTTTATGGTTGATCAAAATTTTGTGTAAATACTGCGGTTACGGGTAACCGCATGACCAAACTAGATTCGTGCCGGATCTGGGCGGTTAAAATTTTTTAATCCGCATAGTAATAATCCGGGCGAATAACCACCTGGATCCACCCGGATCCACTCGAATTCCGGGTTTCGGACCGGACCGGATAAAAAATCCGGCCTGGTTCTACACCCTTAGAAACCCTCACATGAAGCCCCTCACAAACCGAAGCAAAGAACTAACCACAACCATGAAGGTTGAAGCTCAGATCACCTCTACACAGGGAATCAACCACCGGAAACCACCATTTAGCCACTAGCCACCTAAGAACCTCTCTGTTTTAACAAACCAAAAAACAGAGCAAACTCATGGTATGGCATCGGGAGCATTTTCAAACCGGCATAGAAAGTGTTGGCACCACGTGGGGTTACTTCCTCCACATCTCAACGGTCTTCCGCTACACCAGTGATGCCCTAAAGAATCGTTGCACTGTGAAACTCCCTTTCCACCCCACGCACAACCAACTTCCTCCACAAATGGCCCAAGTTCACCCAACTCGTTGCTGCCGCCGTTGGACGTAAGTCCACTCTCGCCGCAGCCGTCGTTGATCTCAGTTTGGACAACCAGAACTGCCGTCGCAGGCACCCCAACTCCGTCGTGTCTCCTCTATCCCAAATCTACTCCTTCCATGTTTCTCAACTCAGGCTGCTCAACTCAGGTTTTTTTTCCTAGAGAGAGAAAGAGGAGCCGGCTTAAATGGTATATTGAGTTTAGTTTTTCATATTTCAGAAAACTACTATAATATGTTAAGTTGGGCTTAATTTTAATTGAATAAATATGTTAGCCTAGGATTTTATTTTACAGAAAATTTATGTTTCTTATAGAAAATGTTTAAGGATTTAAATTATATTATTAAATATTAATTCTTACAAATAGATTTCAGTAGTAAATAGTAAGATTTAATTTTTATTCCGGAACACTTTAAATTCAACGTAAGTCTATTTTATGAAAAGAATTATGTTATTTACCTTAATAGATTTTGATATAGTTATACTATTAAAGTTGTAAATTTAAAATTAATAAATATGTTAAGAATATTTAAATTATATTAGCATTTATTAGATTTCTTTTGAAATTGAATAATTATGTTAATTATAGAAAAGTAAACCTAATTTAAGAGTTGAGGTTTTCATGACTTGTTTTTATTAGAATTGAATATAGCTCAAGTATTTTGCTAAGATTTAATATGTCATTGGTACTTAAGTAAATTAAGATGTCAACATTAATTGATTTTGTATTAAACAAAATATTTGTTTGGTTATTTTATATGGTATGAATTTAACTAAGTAAGATATTAGGATATGTTTTCTCAGACATATTTGATGATATTTAATACTTCATATAGGTGACGACTACAAAGTGAGATTCAGGAAGCAGCGCAAGGAGGTAAGTAATTTGATCACAAATTAGAATCATCATAGTTCAGCTTGTATAAATTATTATTAGCACCAGTTCTTTGACAGCCATTTTTATATACCACTTATATCATATGCAAGCATGTCACCAAGCACAGCACATGATCATGTAATTCAGCATCATGTTTTAATTTAGAAATGTATAGTATTTAAATAAGTATCTAAATCATGCATCTCATGTCGCATAAGACACATAAGCTATCTTAAGTTCAAGTGCAATATAAGATAAGATTAGTTAATCAGTAAATCAAATAGTCATCTAAATGCATGGTACCAATATAGATTCAGGGTGGATGTGCAAGCCACAAACTCAAGCATGGTCCACCATAGTATGCCAAAATACTATTAGCGGCTCCCCTTGCTGCAGCGGGACGTGGGACTGGTGTACAACCTAGCACACAGAGTTAAGTGTGTTGGCCAATCAGATCAGTTAAATCATTCAGATAAATCAAATCAGTTAGTTAATTCAAATAAATCAAGCCAAGTCATGTATAGCATAAGCATTAGTATGATCAGTCATATTTTTAAGCTCTCAGAATGAAGATTTTTTTTATGAAAACTTTACGTTTATTATGTTTACATTGTGATGAGATCTTACTGAGTTTTTGATTCATTTTAATTTTATTTCATGTTTTTAAACCAACCAAGTGAGAATGATGACTATGAGCAGGCGAGCCAAACTTAGATAGAGCAATAGAATTTAATGCTAGCATTAATTATTTAATTACTTTATTTATTAAATTATGAAATCTCTTGTCGGGTAATATTTTATGAAAATTACATTACACTCCTAAGCCTTGGGAAGGGGTTGTTACACCCTCAAACCCATCTTTGTTCTCTCTCGAGAGATCCCATCTTCCTTCAAGAGATTCGAACCCATCTTCATCTCCGTTAAGAGATTTGCGTTGGAATCTCTCTTCTCTATTTGTCCCGTCATCCGATGTTTTCAAGATTGGGATAGCTGGCTAAAACTATTGTCTAGTATTAGAAGCAAACCTTCTCTGGTGCTAGAATCAGATTGGAGTAATTTCTTTCGATCATTTGGCACCAACTAGTTTCATGTGGTGGCTCATTGTATGTAAGTACTAGCCTTGTATTCTTCTATTCACGATATGAAACATATTCTCAACTAGTAGATCAGTTGTCAGTGACAAAGAAAATGCTAGTTTGGCCTCGAGTTACAGCCCAATAGACTAAAAATTATACTTGGATATTAGCTATTTGGGCCAAGGTTCACTGGGTTTATAAGACTTTAAGAGTAATGCTAAATATAGGACTATGGTATTCAAATTTTGTACAAGCATTTTGAAAACAAATTGGAACTTATAATAAAAAAAATGAATTTTGTGAAATGAAACTCATTAGTGGTCTTTTGCAAACATTGTTATCTCATAGAGAGGCTTTCCTCAATGCCATTCCCTTCAAAGTAGGCGATAGGCAATAGATGGGCATTGGTTTAAATGCGACATCAATTAGAACTTAGAAGGCACTTTGCTTAGCAATTTTAGAAATATTTGTAAACCCAAACAGAGAATTTGAAGATGTTTCAACTAAATCAGTCTGAATTTGGAATATTTTGAAAGGATATGTATGAAAAGAATTCCCCTTCATTCTTTGTATAAAACATGCCAAGGAAATAGCCTTTGTTTTTTGTTTTTTCTGGATGAGGTATACCTATGCTTCACCCATCTTGATTGTCTGATAAATATCTTAGGATATGGGTGGATCCCAAAAGCAAGTCCCCATCGACTCATCTGTATCAACTTGGATTGAATATACAAAGTCTGGATTATTATGTTCGCTTTCCAAAAAATAAGCCTATAACTTTTGTGCATCTCCCTATCCAAGAAGTTGTCTTATTCGATTGCCCAAATAATTCTGAATTTCCTTAGCAATATAACCAACATTATAGTCACCACCTCACTCCTTACTCAACATGGACGTTATTTTCCGTATTGGTACCCTTAACTCATTTAGTGCGTCTATTAAAGCTTTTTGCGCTAGTGTCACCCGTCTATGCCATGAATCAAACTTGTACTCCTAGGTGTCAACTGCTCATGACTATGCTAGAGTACAAACTTGGACACAACCTATTTTTCTCCATCCTTCCTTATTGTCACCATCGCCTTACACCACACTCTGTTTCTACAGCCTCGAGTCTTGCTCTCTCTTTAAGTTTAGAATTATGGTGATGTAATACTTCTCTTGAACACATATACTCTACCCCAATTAATGAGTTGTCTATGTTTGACAACTGAGAATGGTTTGTTTGAATGTTAAAATCAGTTCGTCTGGAGATAGCTTTTTAGCAACTATGTGCATCCTCTAGGTTGTCAAACTGGAGCCCCACATATGGCTCCACAAATGAAGATGACATCGTATTATTTATCTTGGGCATGTTCTTGTCTTGTTCAATCTCCCCATCCTCTTCAATCATCTCAACTTCATCGGCGCTAGAATTACAACAATCTAAAATCTCAATATCATCTCTTGAGTACTCATATCATGAAACCTGATATCATGAAACATTTGACTATTAAAGAATTACAACACTACAAAATGTACACCATCTTCATGTAAACCCTGCTTTCGTTGAATTCTTAAATATACAACCAACGTCATGTACAATATTTAAAGAAAGAACTACGCTATCCTTTGTTATTTGTATTAGTAATTAATATTCATAATTGAGATATGCTTCAGAAAGGAAACTTATGCATGTAGGAGGTGAAGAGCGACATAGGGACTATAGAGACAAACCTATATACTAGAGATGTTCCATGTTTTATTTTTAGGCAAGAAAATTATGATTCTAAGAAAAACCAAACATCATTATGCTTGTTTTTGAAGTTGCAAAATGAGTAAGCGCCATGGATAGAAGAAGACTGCACAAGTTGTCAACATAAAACTTTCGAATAAATGATACCAAAGAAAGCACTATGAAATGGTTCAATCAAGTAAAAAAATCAATTGATTCAGTAATGCATTCAATAACACATGAAATTGCAAAAAAAATAAATAAATGGCAATAAAATTCAGCATTGTAGCCCCATATACAAAATGGCAGAGAACAAAATCATGCTGTATGAACTAAGAAAGATTAAAAATCGACTAGAACAAAATCATGCTAGATTCAAACAATACTTGATCCCACAAATCATTTTGAAACAAAGGCCCATGAATTTTCCACATTTTATCAGTAGCCATACAGAAATTAAAAGGCAACAAAATCAGAGTAAAAAAGGCTGAGTTTTAACCCTAGAGAGAGCTAAACATTCGCAAGCGAAGAGACTGAGTTTTAAGCTCTCGACGATGGCTACAGAGTCTCTCTTGACGACCTTTAGGGCTTTGAAGATCTCAGTTTGGTCGAGGGGGAGGGGGGCAACAATCGGAAGAGAGGGAGGGAAAGAGGAGGTTTAGAAGCGCAGAGAGAGAGAGATCGGGCACACATAACTCAGAAGAGGAAATAATGTGATTAGCTACATGCAGGCTTATTGTCTACTATTCTACAACCCATACGTGGTAGCTCCTCATTCGCAGGTGTAAAAGAGGGTATGTCACCCGACCAGCTTGTAGCGTCTCCCTTGACGGAACTTGAAGCATCAAGACATGCAACACAAGATCACATACCCTCGTTCATGACAGTTATGCTATGCACTTAGCATGCATCGAATAGTATGTAGTATTTGCAGCATATAAGTTTTTCTTTGAGCAGTACACAATATACCAGAAGTACTATATTCCAAAAATATAAACGTGATTCATATATCCATAATAAAAAGATACCCAAAATGTGACTACACATGTCCAACATGGTTGTAACAAAATAAGTACTGGAGACAACGCTCCATAAATACAGACAGGCTAACAAACTACTAAGTTAAACCACCGAGCCGCTTGTGCAACTTGGCTATAATATCTACAAGCACATCCAAGAAATAGAGTATCAATGCAATTAGCTCATCGTCATCTCTCCATTGCCTATTCGACCTTGTCTAATTGATTGGGTGCGGATTCTTTAGGTGACACATTATCTACTATTTTGGAGGCAATAGTAATTGAGACTACCAAGTGAGACTTTTACAAATATCAACAAGTGAGCTACTAAACTACCAACAGCTTACATATGCATGTATGACAGTAAATTGACATGTATATATCATGAAATGGACTTAAACATGCATGACATGACTTGGCAAATAGCAAGACATGATCTTGACTTGATAAAAAATGTGACTATGCATGAATGTGACATGACTTGACTTGAATGTGGTATGACTTGACATGAACATGACCTTGTTACATATACATGGTTATTCTTTAAAGATGAAGATGGGTTGGAAATTGCTCAATTTAGAGAGTCTTTGGATTCAATTCTAAAAAAAAGAATATCTCATAAACAAAAGCCTTTGTGGCTAGTCTCTCCTTGTCACAATTCTTCAAAGCTTTGGTCTGAAATAATTGCTAATGCTAAGCTTCTAATTGAGAATTCTAGTTTGCTCATTGGAGATGGAATTGAAACTCACTTTTGGACTGATAACTAATGTGAATTGTAGATGCACTCATAACTAACGCATATGCCTTTAATGGGACTTAGTCTAGAATGGGACTAAGTGGGGGTGGGGGCTGGGCTGACCCCAGCGGGGCCCCGTCCTGCAGTCCTCCTATATTTAATATAAATGATTATTTAATACTTATATAAATATATTGTGTATAGATATATACAATTTGTTAAAAACTTGAAGTTGAATTCAAGTTAATGGATTGCCTTGGCCTCCTAAACCAACTTTTATATAGGAGGCCAAGATAATACAATAGTCATACTTAAGTAATGTGAGACTTAACGGTAGGCCCCATATTACTTAAGTATGACTATTGCATTACTTTGACCTTTTATATAAAGGTTGGCCTAGAAGGCCAAGCCAATACAAATTCTAAATTTCTCTATAAATATCTCAATTCCGCATGTTATTTGGAAAAAAAATTATAAACCTACCAATCTAGCACCGTGATCGATTTTGTGTCGAAAATTTTAAAAAGCAACACTACAAGGTAAGTAGCTTGATCATAAATTAGGATTAGGAGATGTTAGCTAGTTATATATATTATTATTAAAGCCAGTTCTTTCGAAGCCAGTGTCTACGTACCATGTATGTCATGACATTTGCAAACACGTCATTCATTATGTTTCATTCCGCATATTATAGTTATGTATGTATTATGCATCTCATGCATATCACGTTGCATAAGATACGTAAGCTTTCATAAGATCAGGTGTAAGATAAGCTTATAACATTTAATCATATGGCCATTCAAATGTGTGGTACCAATGTAGTTTTAGGATAGGCGTGCAAGCCATAAACTCCAGCGTGGTCTACCATAATACATCAGAGTACTGGACAGTCGGCTTCCTTTACTGCAGTAGGAGAAGTTAGTGCACAACCTTACACACATGGTTAAGTGTGTTGGCCAGCCACATAAGTCAAATCAGTAAGTTAATTCTGATAAATTAGTTATGCATACCATAAGCATCAGCATGATTAACCATGATTTTAAGTTATTAGTATGAAATATTTTAAGAAATGTTATGTTAAGTATGTTTACGTTAAGATGGGTTTCTTACTGAGTCATTGACTTATTTTGGTTTGTTTTTCTATTTTCAAGCCACCATAGGTCAGGATAATTATCATGATAGAGCTGCAGGATGTGACTTAGTTCAGAAAGGTGTAACAATGACCTAAATCATGTATAGAAATATTAAGTAATGATTTTTATGGCACAGGTTTTGAGAAATTTTGGTAAATATTTCCACGAACTCTCTTTTATGATCTCAATATTTTAATAATTTATTTATAGAATCTTAATTTGTACCTAACGCTTCCTTTAGAATAAAAGAAAATATTTTTAAGTAAAAGTTCAATAGTATTACTCTTGACTTTTGAGAAATTTTAAAATTAACTTTACTAATAAACATGGAGAGCGGAGTGTTATAGGTATATTTGCCTTTGTTTTTAAAATCCTCTTGAGAATGAGAGGAATTTCATTGGTGTGTTTTCTTGCAATATAAGGTTAACAGATAAGAAAGTATTGGGCAGGTTGATTTATGTAGCCCAATAGCTATTCATAGTGTCGTGTTTGTCTGCCCTGGCATTAGTAGGTGGGTTGGTGGGTTTTAGTAGGTAAATCTGGTATAAATCGGCCCACTGAACACCATTTACACCCCAGTCCCAACCGTCCCAATAACTAGAGTCTAGAAAAGATAACGTAGGTACAATCATCAGAAATTAGTGATTGGTTATGGGCTTCTTTAATTTGTGGCATGGGTAATTATACCCTTGGTTCACTATTCTTTTATTACTTATACTATATTTAATTGTTTTTTATTTTTTTATCATTTTTAAGTATTTTTTTAAAAATCTTTAATCATTAAGAAAAAAAAAA
>QEOT01003392.1:434279-447978 GCA_003123785.1 Pterocarya stenoptera | reverse complement strand
TAATGCAAAAGTCAACTTATTTTTTCTCTTAAAACAATCTTATCCACTCATTTTTCAAACAGAATACATCCAATAAATTTTTTACAGGATGCAAGCCAAACCTTTTCTTAAACAAAGTAGGCTAGGAATCCGATGACAGAAAATGTTGAAGATGACACCCGGCCAGTATATTTCACTATTTCTTTTCCCCAAATTTACACCAAGTCCCTAAAAGGTGGTATAATTAATGAATCACCAGTTAGTAAAAAGAATAAGAAGAAAAAAGAGATCAAACCCAACAAAAAAAAAAAAAAAAAGACCCAACAAAAACTGATCATGATGATCATGTATACCTTTATCCCTTTAAGCTAGGGACACTCCACATTTCTTCCAGGTCCACCATAGTAAAAATAATTCCCCCAAACATTGTTTATTCCTCCTTGTATATCATAGCAACTTGGATGGTCTGCTAGGACTCTTAGGTTTGATAATGGAACCAAGCTATTATCCCAATCCACAACTTGCAAATTTCTAAAATAAGATGCTTTTCCAAACCCTTCTCCTGCTAAATGTCCACTTCCCATTTGTGTTGAAGTGTGGAAACCAGATGGCCTGGAATTCACTACTTCTCCTCCAAATTGCACCATGCTTGCATGATCCTGAAGGTGAGTGAACAGGAAAGATGGCCAGTACCCGACAAGAACTCCGGATCCGAATTCTAGCCACCAATTTCCATGCTTTGGATCCTACACAGGAAGAAAAGAAAAAGCTATTAATTTTTGAACTTTTTCTACCTTGTTCTGCACTCAAACTAAATACTCATTATTATTCATCAAGTATATATAAATCTATGTGTAAATATATATATGCTAGCAAGCATCAGAGAAAAGTAGCATGGATCAAAAGGAAAAGTTGCAAAAAAAAAAAAAAGAAAAGAAAGAAAATATATAAGGGTGTGAATTAACGATAATATGAAATGAAAAGCGTGCGCAGGTCAGGAAGTTCTTTTGCTTGAAAAAGAAGAGAATCCAGCCTGCAAAGCATAAAAGCGCAATGGAAATGATGAAAGCACGCGTATCATGCACTAAAGCGGGAAGTGGCGCGCCTATGATTCCTCCGAATTAAGCTCTGTTTCTTTTTTTTCTTTTTTTTTTTTTCTTTGTTATTATTATTTGGTTGGGTTATTTATGATGTTAATGTAGGCCGGTCTGATCCTCCGCTCCACAGTCTTCAATGGACTTCGAAAAATGTNTGCACGCGTATCATGCACTAAAGCGGGAAGTGGCGCGCCTATGATTCCTCCGAATTAAGCTCTGTTTCTTTTTTTTCTTTTTTTTTTTTCTTTGTTATTATTATTTGGTTGGGTTATTTATGATGTTAATGTAGGCCGGTCTGATCCTCCGCTCCACAGTCTTCAATGGACTTCGAAAAATGTGAAGGTCATTGACTCATGAAGTCGGAAGACTTTCGCAGAAAGTATTCAGATCTGACGGGCCAGAGAAATTTACCGTCATTTGGCTGAGTTAATATTAGTAGTGGGGATAGAAACAACCTTAGCCAGCTTTGGACCAAACCCGCCGGCGAATGTTCCTGACCACCTTTGGGTTTCATTAAAACCAGGTTCAATCCTCGATTTTGTACTTTGAAAACCTTTTACCAATCACACCCAAGTATTAATTAGTAATCTTTGAGATAACTAGCTAGCAAATTCGACACAAAATAATATGTTAGGTTTAATCGAGTCAATTCAATGTTAGGCCAACCCATGTGACTAATTGGTTAACTTGATTGACCCATTAATTTATTTCATATGCCATTCCCACAGAACACAAATTTTTTTTTTTTTTTAATTTTTTTTATATAATTTCACAATTCTTAGAGTAGAACCTTTTTAAAAAGTGTTAAATGATCTATGAATTAACAAGTTTTTTGTGATTGTTTTATCCCTAAATATCAATACAACCACAAAGACCTCATGCATTTCTTATGATATTTTAAAATTCGCAATTATTGAAAAGTGAACACCTAAACCGTGACTTTGACCTTTGTAAAATAAGGAATTTCATATATGAGATCTCTTCTATTGAAATTGAAACCCGTAAATACTAATCCAAAGGTTATGGACAATGTCACATTAAGATATTAAGAAAGAAATGGGGCAAGAATATAACATATAGCATTTTGAATTTCATTTAATTAACAAAATTTGCTTCGAACAACTAAGCTTAGCTTCTCTCTCTCCCTACTTCTCAATTGTATTACGATCTTAAGGGTTAAAAATTTGACCAAATTATTATCCAATAATTTTAGAACTTTTGGATCAATAGTTGACGTTTTACTGAGCAGAACTATGTTAAGAGTTTGTATCATGGAGGGGAAGACCTCTATGTTAGATTAAAATGTCTTGATACTATGTTAGACATAATGTCAAATCATTGAATATAGACAAATGAATAAAGCCACCAAAAGAGGAAGGGATACCATTGGACCAATGTCGATAAAGGGAGCCGCTGTATACCATTGGATCAATGGCGTTGTGGAATATTAAGATCCTAGAGATTAAAATTAAGTTAACTAAATTAGTATCCAACAATCCTAACACTTTTGAATCAATAACGAGCCTTTAATAGATTCTTTACCCTCTTCGCCAAGCACCCTTGGCCAGTCCTTCCACTTCAATGCCCTTGCTCCAAAGCCGTTGTGACGGACGCCATCAAGGTAGTTATTTAATTTCTCAATTAATCCTTTCCGTTGCATTAATATGTTCCCAAATTGAAATTGCATAACTTTTTAATTAACCTATAAAATGATCAATGGACTCGGTACTTGAATCATTAACATTTGGGATATTTATTTTAATTAAAGAGAGGAAATTTATTGTGGTTCTATAGTTTTGTGACATTTCTAATTACTTAATTCAAACTAATTAAATTATTAACTTTATGTTCATTGAGCATAAAAATAGACGGCGAGGCTTGCTTTGAAAATGATATATAATAGTATTAAAGATATTAATTAAAAAATAGAAATGGAATTAGATGGCAAAATGGAGGAAATTGAAGTTACGTACCTTCCAAACCAATAAGCTAATATCGAATTGTCCACCTTTGTACGAGGATGTTGGGGAGATTGCAGCTCCAATTGCAATCTTACTGTTAGTCTGAACGAAGCCTGAGCACAACAAATTGTAACACCCGGTTGCTTGATATGCGTCCGACTGTAAATCAGTACGTGAATGCATGGTTAATTGGTTATTTTCATGCATGCAGCATGGTACGTACGTTGAGATTAATTAATTAAGCTTGATCGAGCCTTCAATTAATTAATGAAGAAATGGCGCTGGTAGTACTTACAGTCCAGTACGTGAAAAATCGAGGAAAGTTGTCCCCGTACAGCTCTGGGCTAACCTGCAGGCAGAAAATAATTAAATGAATTAGCTCTAGCTTCCTTCCATGGCTAAAAGACACGAAAAAACATTGTAATATTAATGAAGATGAGAGGTAGTTTAGCGGTGGTAAAAGGAAGACAAAACATGCACAAGGTTTCAGAAAACAAAAAAAGTAGTAAAAGGATCGAAAGACTCATCAGTCATCACAATATCTCTTAAATGAAAGAATTTAAATAAGCCCATTCCAAAAAGAAAGATTCTTTTTAGGAATTGAATTTGTAGGGGAGAGGAAGGAGTGAGCTGTACTACGGGGAAAGAAAAATGAACATGCCTGCCAACCAGCTTCAATGGTGTTAAGATCATCGCCAAATGAGCCTGAGATTACCCACATTTGCGACAAGCTGAATTCGTATTGGTTAGCCACGCGGGGCGCCCAGACATTTATGCTAGCTTTTGCTCCATAATACTGTTCTCCACTCACATACCCAACTGCATGCTGTTATCCAAAAGTCAATTTGAATGTTAATTACACATTAATAACATGCAATCCTGTGTTTGTGTATGCCATTTGTTTCTGAAAAAATTGAAATATAATCTTTAGTCTTCGTTAAGTTCATGTGTTTGGAGCAAACATTGATATTTGATAGGTGAAATGATGTAAACTCTGAAAACAAAAAGCTACAGACAATTCTTCGCCTACTCTGATTCATGTAATATTCACAATTCTCTGGAGAATTGATGCAAAATAATTAAGAGAATAAAAAATAAGCTTATGAGGGAATTCAGTAATTAAGAACGAGGGCCAGCAAACGATAAATAAATAAATCATGAGGTGTGTATAAAAAGGAAATATTTTTTGGCTGATCGTTTGTTCAAGTCTTGAAGATTTGTTTTTTTCCGATTTCTATTTCCGTATGTAGTGATCATTTTTAAGCACTTGCCTCATGGCCATCGCTGCTGGAGTCTCTTCTAACAAATTTTCTCGGTTTCCTTCCAAATCTTCGAACAGAACTTGCTCTTAACATGTCTTGTTCTGTAGTTCTTCTGACTGGAATTGTTCCTTCTGGACATGATTCGCCAGACATGCTCCATAACTGAGAGTTTTCTTCCACCACCCCCATTGGGTTATGGCCTTTTGGTCTATCTGGTGGATACTGCAATTTCAAAGAAAAATACAAACTTCTTATGTTTTGAATTCACTATCTTGGCTNTTTTTTTTTTTTAAATTTTTTTTATATAATTTCACAATTCTTAGAGTAGAACCTTTTTAAAAAGTGTTAAATGATCTATGAATTAACAAGTTTTTTGTGATTGTTTTATCCCTAAATATCAATACAACCACAAAGACCTCATGCATTTCTTATGATATTTTAAAATTCGCAATTATTGAAAAGTGAACACCTAAACCGTGACTTTGACCTTTGTAAAATAAGGAATTTCATATATGAGATCTCTTCTATTGAAATTGAAACCCATAAATACTAATCCAAAGGTTATGGACAATGTCACATTAAGATATTAAGAAAGAAATGGGGCAAGAATATAACATATAGCATTTTGAATTTCATTTAATTAACAAAATTTGCTTCGAACAACTAAGCTTAGCTTCTCTCTCTCCCTACTTCTCAATTGTATTACGATCTTAAGGGTTAAAAACTTGACCAAATTATTATCCAATAATTTTAGAACTTTTGGATCAATAGTTGACGTTTTACTGAGCAGAACTATGTTAAGAGTTTGTATCATGGAGGGGAAGACCTCTATGTTAGATTAAAATGTCTTGATACTATGTTAGACATAATGTCAAATCATTGAATATAGACAAATGAATAAAGCCACCAAAAGAGGAAGGGATACCATTGGACCAATGTCGATAAAGGGAGCCGCTGTATACCATTGGATCAATGGCGTTGTGGAATATTAAGATCCTAGAGATTAAAATTAAGTTAACTAAATTAGTATCCAACAATCCTAACACTTTTGAATCAATAACGAGCCTTTAATAGATTCTTTACCCTCTTCGCCAAGCACCCTTGGCCAGTCCTTCCACTTCAATGCCCTTGCTCCAAAGCCGTCGTGACGGACGCCATCAAGGTAGTTATTTAATTTCTCAATTAATCCTTTCCGTTGCATTAATATGTTCCCAAATTGAAATTGCATAACTTTTTAATTAACCTATAAAATGATCAATGGACTCGGTACTTGAATCATTAACATTTGGGATATTTATTTTAATTAAAGAGAGGAAATTTATTGTGGTTCTATAGTTTTGTGACATTTCTAATTACTTAATTCAAACTAATTAAATTATTAACTTTATGTTCATTGAGCATAAAAATAGACGGCGAGGCTTGCTTTGAAAATGATATATAATAGTATTAAAGATATTTAAAAAATAGAAATGGAATTAGATGGCAAAATGGAGGAAATTGAAGTTACGTACCTTCCAAACCAATAAGCTAATATCGAATTGTCCACCTTTGTACGAGGATGTTGGGGAGATTGCAGCTCCAATTGCAATCTTACTGTTAGTCTGAACGAAGCCTGAGCACAACAAATTGTAACACCCGGTTGCTTGATATGCGTCCGACTGTAAATCAGTACGTGAATGCATGTTTAATTGGTTATTTTCATGCATGCAGCATGGTACGTACGTTGAGATTAATTAATTAAGCTTGATCGAGCCTTGAATTAATTAATGAAGAAAGGGCGCTGGTAATACTTACAGTCCAGTACGTGAAAAATCGAGGAAAGTTGTCCCCGTACAGCTCTGGGCTAACCTGCAGGCAGAAAATAATTAAATGAATTAGCTCTAGCTTCCTTCCATGGCTAAAAGACACGAAAAAACACTGTAATATTAATGAAGATGAGAGGTAGTTTAGCGGTGGTAAAAGGAAGACAAAAACATGCACAAGGTTTCAGAAAACAAAAAAAGTAGTAAAAGGATCGAAAGACTCATCAGTCATCACAATATCTCTTATATGAAAGAATTTAAATAAGCCCATTCCAAAAAGAAAGATTCTTTTTAGGAATTGAATTTGTAGGGGAGAGGAAGGAGTGAGCTGTACTACGGGGAAAGAAAAATGAACATGCCTGCCAACCAGCTTCAATGGTGTTAAGATCATCGCCAAATGAGCCTGAGATTACCCACATTTGCGACAAGCTGAATTCGTATTGGTTAGCCACGCGGGGCGCCCAGACATTTATGCTAGCTTTTGCTCCATAATACTGTTCTCCACTCACATACCCAACTGCATGCTGTTATCCAAAAGTCAATTTGAATGTAAATTACACATTAATAACATGCAATCCTGTGTTTGTGTATGCCATTTGTTTCTGAAAAAATTGAAATATAATCTTTAGTCTTCGTTAAGTTCATGTGTTTGGAGCAAACATTGATATTTGATAGGTGAAATGATGTAAACTCTGAAAACAAAAAGCTACAGACAATTCTTCGCCTACTCTGATTCATGTAATATTCACAATTCTCTGGAGAATTGATGCAAAATAATTAAGAGAATAAAAAATAAGCTTATGAGGGAATTCAGTAATTAAGAACGAGGGCCAGCAAACGATAAATAAATAAATCATGAGGTGTGTATAAAAAGGAAATATTTTTTGGCTGATCGTTTGTTCAAGTCTGGAAGATTTGTTTTTTTCCGATTTCTATTTCCGTATGTAGTGATCATTTTTAAGCACTTGCCTCATGGCCATCGCTGCTGGAGTCTCTTCTAACAAATTTTCTCGGTTTCCTTCCAAATCTTCGAGCAGAACTTGCTCTTAACATGTCTTGTTCTGTAGTTCTTCTGACTGGAATTGTTCCTTCTGGACATGATTCGCCAGACATGCTCCATAACTGAGAGTTCTCTTCCACCACCCCCATTGGGTTATGGCCTTTTGGTCTATCTGGTGGATACTGCAATTTCAAAGAAAAATACAAACTTCTTATGTTTTGAATTCACTATCTTGGCTCTGAGATATGAATTCTGAGAACTCAAAGATACATCAAATTGAATTACCAGTGGTTTTTTCCCTTTAAGTTGAGGGTGGTCAAAAGCTGGTTGTAGATGAGACACTACGCAATCTATGAAATCACCATCAGGACTCTGCGGGGGGTAAAAAGAAACATATTAACTCCAAAACAGTGCAGAAACAGGGGAATTAAAACATATGTATTAAGAGACGGGGTCAAATGCCTGAATTGTCTTGACAGCAGGCTTGTTGATCTTCCTGAGACGAGATCTTATTAATTTAAGCTTTTGTAACTCTTCCTCCGGCCGGAAAGTCTGGTTGGCTGCACGTTCTTCGCTGTGTTCCGACGATTGGGCGGGACAAACCAAAGAAGAAACAAGAAGGAAAAACACAAAAATGGGAATGATTGGGGAGATCTTACACCAGCTAGATGCCATGTTTGAGAAATTCCCTTGTGTTGTATCTTCTGCAAAATCTGTTTGTTTTTGTGTACATTGGTGTTGTCCTGTTCTGTATCCAAAAATCTTATTCCTAGGTTTTCTCCATGAAGACTCACGTCCCAGTAATTCCATCCAACACCAAATGCCTATTCTAAGAAACCCACTTCACTCTCTCACCAATTTCAAGGCTTTGGAACCCCAGTATAACGAAAACTTCCTTCTATTCTCTCTCTTCTTCTCTAGCATAAACTTTCCTTTTTCTCATACAAGTTGAACTTCAGGGACATGACTGTTCAAAAAAACATACAAAATGGGTTGGGTTTTCTCAAAGTTTTAGCCATGTGGGCATGGAGTTATAAATACAGGGTAGTGATGAAGTCATGGTCTATTTTCATAAATGTGAAAAGAGAAATTAAGGAGAGAGAAAGACCCGGGGGAGTGTTTCCAGTCTCCAATACAAGGACTGAAACTTAAAGCTTTTTTGTGTTAATTTTATAGGGCAAAATGACACTGATATCTGTTATTCTTTACTTTGGTTCTGAGGACAGAAGGGAATCACACTGGATTCTGGGTTTCCAAAGTTCTTTGCTTTGTGGGGGTTTTCTCTTTCTCACTTCCCTAGATGTTCTTTGTGTCAGCTAGTCTGTTTTCACTCTCTCTCATTTACCATAATTATTTAACAGACAAAATAAAGCTAACCCACTTTAGTTTTCTTAGAATATAATTGTTAATGTGAAATTTTTTTTCAAGGAAAATGATGGGCTGTTGCCAATGTCACAGTAGTTAACTTGCAGATTGGTGGAGAGTTGTACGTTTGGTGGGAAACCACCAAGGCAGTGGCGTATCTCATCAATAAAATGTGAATACCTCCTAAATCCTAAGTGCCACATCTTTTTGAGCAGTCGTTTTCTAAGAGTGAGCCTATTATTTGTTTATGTGTTGGACCGGCCTGCTCCCGTTTGCACGCGCATCTGGTTATGTGCAGTCTCTGCATGCCTACTCACGCACCCATGCATGCGGTGTTCAATCTTCCACTCTTGAGCAGTTCGGTTTTCTTTTATTGGTACAGGATGTTTAAGACAAAATACGACTTATTTTGAAAGGAACAAGTTCTCGATAAGGAGTTCTTGTTAAATGTATCTAGGATAATTTAAGAGAAAATTCTTCCACTTTCGATAGTCTCGAAAGTGTCAATGCAGAACTTCGAATTCCCGACGTTTGGGGGTAGATTTTATTGAGTAATGCTACTTATCATCCCAACTTTCATCATTCTCCCATCATCCTATGATGTGGTATTAGATGATTGGAGGTTATTTATTATATTTCACCTGTGAACCTATCATCTAATGCCACATTATGAGATGATGGGACGATGATGGAAGTTAGGATGATGAATAGATTTTTTCTTAAATTAATACTCGAAGTTTGTTGTTTTCTCGGCCAATCCAATTCAATGTGCTTCCAACCTGGTAGCAGACAAAAATGCACAATGTTGTTAGAATGAGAATCAATTTATATACTTGGAACTGAAAATTGGATTTGCTGGCCGTATGAATTAATTAATATTGGTGTTGCTATGATTCCCAACTCTTCAGTTTTTGGATTAATTAACATAAAATAAAAACATCATTTTGTTAGATAATTTACTAAATTTAGGAAAAAGAACAGATCACTAACCTATTCCCACTCTGGTACCTTAATTATATCCGCTTCTGCAATAGATCATGGAATATCCCAGAGGTCGAAGTAACTATAAACTGAAATTCTTTATGGTGTGTCACTACATTTAGAGTCAAAACATATAAAAAAAACCATCTCAAACAAATGTGCAACCATTTACATATGCGAACAGAAACATCAGAGGGCATGATGTCATGGTTAAAGGCACATGACATAACTGAGCACCCAGGGCTAGCTTGGATTGATTATCTCGTTTGATTTCGTAGATAAGATGAGATGAGTTTAGATAAAAGTTGAAAGTTGAATAAAATATTATTAGAATATATTTTTTTAATATTATTTTTATTTTGAGATTTAAAAAAGCTGAATTGTTTATTTTATTTTGTGTTAGAATTTGAAAAAGTTGTAATGATTAGATCAGATAAGATGAGATAATAATAGTTGTGAAAACAAACGAGGATGAATACTACTGTATGCAACCTTGTCATTTTTTTTTCTTTTTTCTTGTTTGTCCCCCTTTGGAGCACAAAAGAAGCTACCATAATTATGCAAATCAGGCTTAACTTCATGGTTTTCTATCACTTATTTATTATTAAATCAGTTTTGATTTTATTTTTCTGCATCTACCTCTCAGGGTTTCGACACTCACTCACGCCTGCATCATACAAACAATAGAAAAGCATCGAGGACCAGGAATATTTTCCCAAAAGAAGTTGTCCCTTTTCTTTATTCTTGGCGAGCTTGCTTGGCTCCCATATAACTTGTCACTCTCATTCCAGACCAGTTCAAGTGGTACACATAAAAGATATCTTAGTGGAACCAAACCGATATCTATGATCTATCTATCCTGCATCCCATTGAATTAGCAGAAGAGCTGCAGCCCTTCTGAAATGATTCTATCTTAGACCCTCATGATCATTAATATTAGTAGCAATATGCATGCAGGCAATGAATGGCTGTGATTTCAGATGCCTTAAAACCAAGCTGGCTGGAAAAGCATTGTTTAGTTACAGAATTTTAATACATAGGAGCTAGCAAGCTAGCTAGTGAGGGTGATCTGAGGTCTTAAATTTTTGCGACCCCTTTCAAATTACACCAGCTAAATCCAGCTACCCACACTTTTAAGGATATTGGTCCAGACTCCAGAGTTTGAAAGCTCTAACAAAAACTTGCAGTACTAGAAATAATATAATATTACTTGGCTCCATAATTAGACGAAAACATCATCGATCTTTCGGCAATGAATTTCGATACCTAACTACAAATAATATAAAACCATTATACTCATCAAGTGGTAATGCCATGCGGATGCAGTGAGTGTGCACGTGCAATGATTGGATGCAATTCAATTGGGGAAACACCGACAAAATGTGGCCCAAAATTAGGACATTCAAGAAACATATTATACGTGTAAAATGGATCCTTTCATGTCTGAATGAGCTTTCTGTAAGATATTAATTAATGGATATATAATTCCATCAGCATATATGTATCTGAGTGTATATATGTATATATCGTCAGTAAATTAAGCTGCATATTGCTTATCCTTGACTTAAAAGCTAAATTTTTAAGATTATTATTACTAGGATTAGAAAAAATTTGAGCATAATCATATTAGTCCATAAGATTGCCTCTTGGTGTTTTGGGGGGGGGGGGGGGGGGNACATACTAACTCCGGTCAGAGTAGTAATTATTCTACATGTTAGTTTTAACAGATAATTCACAAGAAAGAAGACAAGAGAATTGTCCAAAAAACACAGAGAAAACACATATGATGTTCAATTCAAAATTATCAAAATTCAAGAATGATCCACTCAATCCACAAGCCAGACCGTAATAGTTGAAAATCGACCGTATCAAAATTTTACAAAAAATAACAAAATCCCAATAATCATGCCAAAAATAAATTCGTAATAAAAGAAGTGATTTGCCAAACATTTGGCCCAAATTGAGTTCATAATCACTTCCTAAATAATAAATGAAATATTACCATGAAAGGCAAAAAATAACTAAAAATAGGAATTCAGAGGGAAAAATAGTAGAATTTGGCCTTAAAAATGATGCACACTGAGCACAGTCTGGTGCCCACGACATGCGTGCCAAAAAGAGTTTTTCTAATTGGGGTCATATGTACGATTCTGATACCCGTAGTCAAAGTTATGACCAAAATATCGAAACGTGTCCAAAACTATCCCAAACAAGAAAAGATCACGATTTCCTATCATCTTTGCGTTGATCTACCACCTCAAGGTAATTCAATGTAGTCAACGTACAATCTGACAACTCAACATCATCTGTCTCGATCTTCCTGCATCACATACAAACCAAATTGAAGGAAAGTCTTGCGCGCAGGTAAACAGCATCTAAGAGTGTTGCCATCATGAATCCCTTAGCACACTGATCATTTTTGCCGTCCTTTATCACCGATCCCTGGGTCTCCTTTCCTACTTGGGGAGTTCCCACCAACCAAATTATAATGATGATTAGGTACTAGGCCTAACAATTCGTATTGCATGTCATGTCAAGTTCAGATCATGTTGCGAAGTTTGTGTCGCTTATGAGTTAATCTTGACCAAGTGCTAATCTCATTTTGAGTTCATGTCTGGTTGACGCGCGAGTCATACAAAAATAGTGTAAAAAATGTCGACTCTAACTCGACCCATTTAATTAAACTTGTTAATATACCCAATTTTAATCAGTTAATTTCAAGTACTAGAATATACAAAAAGTGTAAAAAATTATCAACCATAATCAAGAATATTTTAGAGCATGTAGTCTTTACCATATATCCGTGTTTGAAATCACGTGGTCTAAAACTATTCTACATAACTGTTTGTTTTTTTGTTTCTTTGGTTAAGTTGTCCAATGTTTGAGATGGTCATTTGCCCAGATTGGAGTTATTTTTTAATTATATTTCTCACAAACCATGAATAATCATAATGTCTCCAAGTTGACTCCGAGGGATGGCCCTGTGGCATCTGCATAAAGAAAAAGGAATGACATTTATTCACAAAAGGGCCACAATGTATGTATGTTAATTGACACAACAATGGTACTGGGAACCAAAGTACTCCTTTTCTGACATCTAAATGCCATTTGGTTGCATTGACTCTAGATTGTGAGTTGAATCGATCATGACAAGAATGGTCACCTCAGAGGATCTATCTTTCAGCTCATGTCTCTCTTAGGTTATTTAACCTGATTAAATGGACAAAAAGAAAGAAGAATATATAAGAGTGACTCATGTTATCCCAAGTGGCAGGCTTTGCACAACCTTAGTCTTACATTCCAAGTAAAAAAAAACATTTTCTTGGGATGAATTCAAGGGGTTTATGGTTAATATGGGTCAAATCCAACCAAGAGAAAAAGTTGACAAAGACCACCCCATATCTCCTTAAAAGCTGGTTGACTACAACCTTTCATTATATTGGCTTAGAGACACCATGAGTCATGACTAGATCCATATTCTTCTAATGGGTTGAGAACCCCACAAGGAAGAACCAAAGGTGAGCTTTTTAGGACCCAATTCCTAGAAACCTTGAAAAAGATGACCGACAGGAGAATGTGATCAAAGAGTATTTATTTATATCATGTGTGAGGATCGATCATTACCACATTTTCAGTGGGGTTGGGCTTGAATTTCAAGTGCTGCTCGCTTGCAAAAGAACAATTAAAGAGGTTGTGCCATCATGACATAGTTGTAATTCCTTGACTCAGTTTATTTCGAGCCGCTAATTTTTGGTCTGTGGACTTCATGAATTCAAAGGAAAGTCTAAAGATCGAACCTTTCGCAAATTACTTTTGAAGTTTTTTGTGAAATCTTTTGACATATGGAACATATAATATGGAGTTTGAGGAGGTATTCTTTTCTTTCCTTTGTGTACGGCCGCGATCAACCAAAGTATAAGATGATATTGAAAAATTAGAAAACAAGCTATATATTTTGGTCCTTTTGGAACAGCATCTAGGCGTCTAGTTTTTGAATTTTAGTTTAAGTTGGAGTCTTTTCAAAGTGAAATCCAGTTAAAGAGAGTCTTCTCTATAGACAACCATGAAAAGAAGAGAATACATAAAATTACGAAAAGAAAATTCTACAAACTATATAACCATCACCTTACACTTATATATTCTACTATGAGGAGATGATATATATATATCTCGTTTAATTTAATTTAATTTAAATAAAAATGAATATTCAATGGTAATAAAAGTGTCACGTTTTATATAATGAAATGAAAGT
>QEOT01003392.1:405691-426539 GCA_003123785.1 Pterocarya stenoptera | reverse complement strand
GTGGATCAATACTGATTCTTCTTCTTTTAGGCCCGTTTTGAGTGTCGGGCTCTTGCCAGTTTCATCCCAAGTGGATTGTACCAATCCTTGCATTGCTTCCTTGATCTTCTTGGTTCTTGATCTTGTAATTGGCCCATCTAGAACTTACAAAGGATATTTAAGACTAGCCCACTTTGGTTTCCATCATTCCCCCTCTCCTCAAAAGGATTCGACCTCGAATCTTTACCTACATCAAAAGGAGAAAGATCCGAAACATTGAAAGTAGCAGAAACATTATACTCAACTGAAAGATCCACTTTATATGCATTGTCATTAATTTTCTTAAGAATTTGAAAAGGTCCATCTCCTCGAGGATGCCACTTAGTCCTTCGATAGGCTGGAAATCTCTCTTTGCGCATGTGACCCCAAACCCAATCTCCTGGTTCAAAGATGACACGCCTTCGCCCTTTTTTGGCTTGTGAAGCAACCATTTCATTCTTTTGGGCAATTTGAAGCCGTATCCTCTCATGAAGTGACTGCACCAACTCCGCCTTCTTTTGTCCATCCAAGATACTCCTGCCATCAACTGGTAAAAACATCAAATCTAAAAGAGTAAGTAGATTAAAACCATAAACAATTTCAAAAGGAGAATATGAAGTAATAGTATGCATGGTCCTGTTATATGCAAACTCTATAAATGGCAAACAATCCTCCCAAAATTTTAAATTCTTATGAACAACAGTGCTTAAAAGCTGAGTTAAAGTCCTATTAATTACTTCAGTTTGACCATCAGTCTGTGGATTACATGTAGTGAAAAATAAGAGCTTAGTACCCAATTTCCCCCACAACACCTTCCATAAGTAGCTAAGGAATTTAACATCCCTATCAGAAACAATACTCCTAGGTACACCATGGAGTCGCACTATCTCCCTGAAAAACAAGTCAGCTATGCTTGTGGCATCATCTGTTTTATGGCATGGAATGAAATGCGTCATCTTACTAAATCTATCCACAACCACAAAAATAGAATCTCTACTCCTTTTTGTCCTAGGAAGCTCCAAAACAAAGTCGTGTAGATATGTCTACCCATGGCTCACTAGGAACGGGTAAGGGTGTATACAACCCATGTGGCATTACTTTAGATTTGGCATTTCTACATGTAATACACCTACCACAAATGCGATTGACATCTCTCTTCATCTTAAGCCAAAAGAAATGTTCATGCAAAATATCTAAAGTTTTCTTGACACCAAAGTGTCCCATTAATCCTCTACCATGCGCCTCACACACCAATAACTCACACATAGAACAACTTGGCACACAAAGTTTGCTTTCTTTAAACAAATAACCATCATGTTTATAAAACTTATCAAATGCCGCCTTATCACATGTCTTATACACATCAAAAAAATAGTGTTATCAGCATATATGTCTTTCACATATTCAAACCCAAGCATTTTAGCACTCATAGAACTAAGAAGTACATACCTATGGGATAAAACATTAGCAACAATGTTCTCCTTACCTTGCTTGTAATAGATGACATATGAAAAGGTCTCAATGTATTTCCTCCATCTAGCATGCCTTTTATTCAACTTACCTTAACCCTTGAAATGTTTCAATAATTCCTGAACGGTGTAGATCACAAATTCCCTAGGCCACAGGTAATGCTGCCAAGTCTCTAATGTACGAACAAGAGCATAAAGCTCTTTGTCATAAGTAGGTACTTCAGGAACGCCCCACTTAGCTTCTCACTGAAAAATGCCATGGGCCGCCTATCCTGCATAAAAACGGCTTCAATCCCTATTCCTGAGGCATCACATTCAATCTCAAAAGCTTTTTTAAAATCAGGTAATGCTAACACAGGTGCAGAGCACAACCTTTTTTTAATAGTGGCAAAAGCATTCTCTTGATCAACCCCCCAATGAAACCCAACATTCTTTTTAATTACTTCAGTGAATGGTGCAGCAATGGTGCTAAAGTCTTTAACAAAACGCCGATAAAAGCTAGCTAAGCCATGAAAGCTTTTTATCTCAGTGATGCTTTTTGGCATTGGTCACTCCTTGATGGCCTTGACTTTCTCTTCATCCACCTCAATACCTTTTGTACTAACAACATAACCAAGAAAAATAACTTTTTCCATGCAGAAGGTACATTTCTTGAAATTAGCATACAACTTTTCACATCTTAACACATCAAACACGTATCTCAAATGCTCAATATGTTCATTTAAGTCCTTGCTGTACACTAGGATATCATCAAAGTACACAACCACAAACTTGCCGATGAACGCAGGTAGGACATGGTTCATTAATCTCATGAAAGTACTGGGCACATTTGTAAGTCTAAATGGCATAACCAACTATTCATAAAGCCCATACTTAGTCTTAAAAGCAGTCTTCCATTCATCACCGTCTTTCATTCTAATTTGATGGTACCCACTTTTTAAGATCAATTTTACTAAAAATACATGAGCCATACAATTCATCAAGCATATCATCTAATCTAGGAATGGGGTGGCGATACTTTACCGTGATATTGTTGACCGCCCTGCAATCAATGCACATCCTCCACATCCCATCCTTCTTTGGCACTAGTAGCACTGGTACTGCACATGAGCTCATGCTCTCCCTCACGTACCCTTTGCTCATTAAATCCTCAACTTGCCTTTGAAGTTCCTTTGTCTCCTCTGGATTACTCCTATAGATTGGTTGGTTTGGAATAACAGCTCCGGGTATAAAATCAATATGGTGCTTAATGCCTCTAATAGGTGGCAACTTATTAGGCATCTCCTCTAAGAATACATCCTCAAACTCCTGCAACATAGAAACAGCCAAATTAGGAAGAAACTGGTTAGTTTCATCAATATTAAGATAAGATTCTTTATAGACAAGAAAAATCATAGGGCAATCTGTGAAGAAAGCCCTTTTAACCTCACTCTCTCTTGCATAGAAACTCGCTTTTGCCTTTCCTTTTCTCTCAGCAGATTCTCTTTCCTTTTTCCCTTGTGGCTCCACTTTTGTTTCTTTACTCTCAACCACCTCTCTACTTTCTTTTTCACTCTTTCTTTTGTGCTCATTTTCATTCGCACTCTTTCTTTTTAGCTCAATCTCTTTTTCACTCTTTCTTTTCTGAGCACTCTCATTTTCACTCTTTCTTTTTTGAGCAACCTCATTTTTCAGTTTCAGTTGGTCCCATAGACCTGGCTTGAAGTTAAAGGAGCAAGTTTGATTGTTTTGCCCTCCTTTACAAAGCTGTGCATGTTCTTGAACCCATCATGTGTCACCCTCCTATCATACTGCCACGACCTCCCCAACAAAATATGGCCAGCATGCATAGGTACAACATCACAAAGCACCTCATCTTGATACTTCCCAATTGAAAAAGTAACTAACACTTGTCTATCCACCCTAACCTCTCCACAATCATTCAACCACTGCAATTTGTATGGTCTAGAGTGTTTTAAAGTTGGTAAATTCAATTTCTCAACCAAAGTAGTGCTAGCCACATTAGTACAACTCCCCCCATCAATGATCATACTACATACCTTATTGTTGACATGGCATCTAGTATGAAAAATCTTCTCTCTTGTTTCTTTGCATGATCTACCTTAATGTGTGTATTGAAAGCACGCCTGGCAACAAGAGACTCATCTGTCATGGGGTATACCACTCCATCATCATCACTAGCATCAACCAACTCGGGCACCCCATCATTATCATCCTCACTCTCAGTCATCACCTCCTCATTGTCACGCATAATCATCACCCGCCTGTTTGGACATTGAGAAGCAATGTGCCCTGAACCCAAACACTTAAAGCATTTAATATCTCTATTCCTGAAAGGTTGAGATTCTACTTTGGGTTTATTGCTAGTTCCCTCATATTTTCCTTTAGGTGGTTCGGTCTTTCTCTTTGTTTCAACTGGATCATTCCTATCCCACTTTGATTTCCAAGTATTGCTAGAAACTGAAGTGTACCTTGCTGCCCATTTTCTCTTTAATTGCCTATCCACCTTCATAGCCATGTGCACCATATCCTTTATCTCCACATAATGTTGCAATTCAATTACATCGGCTATGTCTCTATTCAAATCACTCAAAAATCTAGCCATGGTGGCCTCCCAGTCCTCCTCTACATTAGCCCGTATCATCATCACCTCCATCTCCTTATGGTAATCCTTCACACTTCTAGAGCCTTGTGTAAGATTTTGAAGCTTTTGGTAAAGGTCCCTATAGTAGTGGCTAGGTACAAATCTCCGCCTCATGAGAGCTTTCAATTCTCCTCACGTCTCTACAGGCCTCTCATAATTTCTCTTCCTATTGATCACTAATTGATCCTACCAAATAATAGCATAATCAGTAAATTCAATTACCGCCAACTTCATTTTCTTCTCCTCAGAGTAATTATGACAATCAAACACTAACTCTATTTTTTTCTCCCACTCTAGATAAATCTCCAGGTCAGTTCTACCTTGAAAATATGGTATTTTCATTTTGATGCTTCCAAGGTCTCAATTTACACCATCTTCACCCCTTAAGTTCCCCTCAAGTCCTCTTTCACGCCTAACTCTTCTATGTCTACCCGACCTAATTTCAGATTCTAAGTCTTCCTCATCCTCACCATCTCCTTCATGCTCAAACTCATTTTCAACCCTAGGCTCACGTTGCCTCCTATCTCTTCCATCTTGCAGATTTCTAATCGCTACTTCTTGATGATCCATCCTATCCCTAACTTCGCCCAACATAAAATTCAACCACTCAAATTGTCGTTGCATGGCTTGCAACACAAAGGATGAGTCATCTGCCATCCCCTTTGGTGATGAGTCACCCCTATGAGACATTGTAATGTGCTGCACAAAAATAATGTTAGTGAAAAACCTCACACACTCCCTTACGTGTTTACACTCGAATAATGACACTCCATTCGTGTTTCACTTTTAATTGACTTTTTTTCGATAATAGTTTCACACACTCTTATCTTTTACCTCAAGAGTTTTCCCACTCAAGTTCTTTAAGAACTAATTGAACTCAATCAAGACAATACAACCTTATTTTATCCCAACTAGTAATTAGGTCCAAGAAATAAGAATTAAAAAAAACATGGAAGGAATAAAAAGTGACACTAGAATCAAGGAAATTATGCGAACGAAAGAGTAACTATAAGACAAGTTACCAACTATAATAATGTATGCAGCTCCTTTGATGATAAGGCTAAAAAAAAAATCAGAATTTCAATACTCTATTTTTTTTTCTCTGGACTATATTTTTTTTTGGACGATTTTTTTTTCTCAATTTTTTTTCTTTTCTCCCATTCAATTACAAACAGTAATATTCAATTAAAAATCAAGCAATTGAATTCAAATACAAAAAAATTGACAATGAAATAGAAGAGAATCAATAGAACGGCACCCCAAACAATTGAAAAACTTAGAGATGCAAGAAATCCTAGAATTTGAAACCCTACGAGATGCAAATTTCAGCCAAACCCAAAACCCTAAGAATATTGGCAGTATACTTTTTGTTCTGATTTTTTTTTTTTTTGCAACCCAAGAACTATAAAGCCCTAGAATTAAATTTGGAGATGTAAGAATTAAAAGATAGAATCAGACCTGATTGAAAACCGAGTTCTGAATACCAAATTATATGAACCCACAGGAATGGAATCCCTTGAACTTACAATCAAATTGAAAACTTATCCAATAAAGCCAAATCAAGTCAATGGATGGAGAATTTAGACCCAATGAGAACTCGTTTCAAGAACCTAGATTATATTAAAATCTAGACCGTTGAAAAACCCGTCTCAAGAACCCAGATAACAAGGAGGAACGCCACAAAGGTTGTGATTTACCTTCGATAAGTTCAAAAGTCCAATCAAGAACAAGAGGAGTAAGCTCAACTCACAATTAAAATTCAATATAATCTGATCTTCAAATGAGGCTACAAAGAGTGTTTAAACCAAAACCAAATTGAAACCCTAACCCAAAATAAACCACTTAGTTCCAAAAGTACCCTCGGATGAACAGTGTCACGGCTATAGTACCGCGCTACAGTGCTTGCTACAGTACCAGTCTTTAAACCCTAGTTTCTAACATGTAACTTTCCAAATAAGCCTTTTGGGCAAAATACAAGGCCTTTCTAAAAATCGTAATTCATAAGAAATAAGACATATGTGGGCTAAGTATCTTCAAGCTCACTTATTGTAAACTAATAAAATAAATCCTTTAACCAAATTGAAAACCTCCAATAACAATAGGCCATATCTCTAAGTCATGTCTTCCACAGTTTGAATTAAGTGGATCAATACTGGTTTTTCTTCTTTCAAGCCCATCTGAGTGTTGGGCTCTTGCCAGTTTCATCCCAAGTGGATTACACCAATCCTTGCATTGCTTCCTTGATCTTCTTGGTTCTTGATCTTGTAATTGGCTCATCTGAAATTTGCAAAGGATCTTTAAGACTAGGCCCACCTTGGTTCCCATCACCATCCAAAAAGAAAAATGGATCGTACTATATAAGATTAGAATTCATAAATAGACCTCGAAAAACTTCTCATGCAATTGATATGAGAATTAACATTTCCCGACCGCTCGCACGTACTCGGTCAAGAGTTTTTTATGGTTCTTCCTTCCCCTCCTAGGGGGAAACGTCGGGCCATCTCCCCACTAGAAGGTGACCGAGAGAAGTGGTCACGAACTTACGACAACATCAACGGGTTCACTTTTCGCCTAGGAGCTAGGGATTCTCACTCTTGTTCCTCTGGGCCTCCCCACACTACCCCACTGACCTGAAGCCGCGACAAGCCTTCTGGTTCATCATGCTGTCCTCTAGCGGGGTCTCCGTTTAGTGCGTATGGTGGTGCTCCTCGTTCGACCCCATAGGTCCCAACGCAAAAGGCCCCTAGGCATTCCTCACGTCTGCCTTCAACATGCGCTTCCCGTAAGGGGGAAGGCAGTTTTCGCAGAGCTGCTCCCCTGACAAGTCCCTTTCCCCCTTTGTAAGTACCATTGGGGGACCTGCCAACAGGTAATGCTCTAAACTTTGGTTGACTATGCCACGTTTTTTGGGTGTCACGCTCTCTAAGCCATTCTCTTTCAGGTTCTGCAAAGGAAGATGAGGAGGATGATATCACCATCTCCTGCCTCTTCTTTATTACTTTTAACAATTCGGCCCCCCTCGGGTTTGGCCCGATGAAGGGGACCTTTCTTTCATTCAAAGATACGCTTGGCCAGCTGGAGGTCGCTTGGGGTAAGTCATTGGCTAGGGGGCGAACCCCCTTTGAAGAAAGGCTTGCCCAAGTGGAGGCTACCTTCGGCGAGTGTTTGGTGACGCCTCTATCCCTCCATCAGAGTCCTCAGGTCTCATTTCCCCAAGGCTTTCTGCTGTTCCAGAAGTGCTGGAGGTAGCTCCCGACGTTATTCCCGAGCTGACCTCTACAATTGCTATGGACCTGACCCTCCAGAGGTCATGAAGCCGACCCTTCCAAAGGTTCCTGAGCCAGCCCCACAAGTGGTCCCGAAGGTGACTATTTCTATGGTCTTTGAACCGACCCCTCTAGTCGTCTCAGAGGTGGTCCCTCCTCCATCAACTTCTCAAGTATTTTTCTTTCATTTTCCGCTAAGAATTCTTCCAAGCCTAATGTTGTCTTATACTTTACCTTTGATTGTCCGTCTTAGGAATCAACGATTCCCCAAGCCGAGGCGTCTTTTCCAACTAGAATTGACGTCATCTTGGTGGATGATAGCTCTTCATCAGCGTCCCCCACGGCTGAGGATGACTCTGGCCTTCTAGAGGTTCCTTAGGGTGGGATTTTCGCTCGAGGTGAGGAGAAGGGTGGATCATCGTCAGTGTTCCCATAGGTCGATCTGGTGTTGGCAGGTGCAAGGTCCTTTTCCTATCCCGAGGAAGTTTGGGCATATGAGTCAAGGCCGGGTTTCGAGAAGGCTCGGGCCGAATCAGTAGCTGAGCAGGCTCAAAAGTTTAGGCCTCTTTTTGCTAGTGTATGTGTGTCCCCCTTTGTCGTTTAGCTTGTTTTTCATTTTGCCACTTTCTTATGACTTTATTTCTCTGATCTTAGGCCGCCGATCAACCTGTAGAGATGGTTGCCAATGATTGAGAGGCTCTCGAAGAGGAGCTCAGGGCTCAATGAGCACTGAACTGCCTCTTGCACCTGCAAATGAAAAAGATGAGCTACGATCTCCACAATCTGCTTGTGGAGCGTGACTCCCTGGTGGAAGATAATGAGTTTTGTTGTTAGAAGATGCGGGCTCAATAGAAAGAGATCGAGTTGAAGGATAAGGAGATTAAGTCGATGGAGCGGGATCTGCAATCTGCCAAGGAAGACTTGCAATCAACCGAGGAGGACCTTGTCGATCTCCACAAGGGATTTGAGGTTCTCCTTAGTGAGAAGAGTCATGCTACAGACGAGATTGTGAGACTGTAGTGAGAGTTGGAGTCTATTCAGGAAGATCTGGAGGCTTTCAAGAAAGCGGGTGAAGTGCTGGTGAGGTAGAAGGCTTATATCTCAAAGGATCGTTCTCGACTGCTCCATAAGTGCATTGGGCTCACTAAGTCGAAGCGAAGAATGAGGTCTTCTGCTTGGCGATTCCAAACTCAGGCTCGTCTCTCGAAGTCTTCCCACGAGGCGGCTCTACAATCCGCCGAAGTTGTTGAGTCACAATTTCGGTTGGCTCCTGCTCTCCGAGATGAGGCCTGGGGTTATGGCTATTGGGAAGGCCTCGAGTGCATATGTGACCATTTGAAGGAAAACCTCGCGTTCGACCTCTACACTCTTGACCTTTAGTCTCTCCTTCCAAACCACCGGGGCTTATCGTTGTGCGAAGTCTCTACGCAAGAAGTAGATGCCGCTTGCTTTACCCGACCCTCACTCGCGCCTTTAGCTTTTTTTTGTTGTTTTTGTTCTTTTTCTTGTTCTCTTATGCTCATTAGGGATTTTGATGTAACAAAAACACTTAAAAATATAGATATATATATATACATACCTTGCATTTGTTGCTGCGTAACCTTGCTTATTCTACTGTCTTATCCTTCTACCGCTTGCATCTGCTCTTGTTTACTTTGCTGTCTAATCCTCTACCACCTGTATTTGTTCGTTCTTATTTTGTGGCTGTTGTTTGAGGTAGAGCTCGGGGGTTCTGGCTTTTAGCCAATGCATCGTGGCCAGCAAAGGGACTGGGCTTGTACCCCGCAAAGGTCAGCAAGTCAAGCGACTTGTGTTCTGACTAGTTGTTGTTTGGACAAAGCTCGAGGGCTATGGACCGTAGCCAATGCATCGCAGGCAGCAACCTAGCATAAAGGTTAACAAGTAAAGGGACTTGTGTTCCGACCGAGTGTTGTTAGGGCAGAGCTCAAGGGCTCTGAACTTTAGTCAATGCATTGTGGCCAGCCAAGGGATTAGGCTTATATGCTGCAAAGGTCGGTAAGCCAAGGAACTTGTGTTCTGACTGGCTGTTGTTTGGGTAGAGCTCGAGAGCTCTGGACCGTAGCCAATGCATTGTAGACAACAACCTAGCATGAAGGTCGGCAAGTCAAGGGACTTGTGTTCCGAGTGGCTGTTGTTGGGACAGAGCTCAAGGGCTCTAGCCTTTAGCCAATGCATCGTGACCAACCAAGAGACTGGGCTTGTTTGGTTGAAGCTTTCAGACATAGGAGAATGGAATGAGATCATAGGTCTTTTTATTGACAAGTTGTTAGCTACATTGTTGGGTAGAATCATGATCTCTATACAAAATATTTTCTCAAGTGCTCGGTGTTCCATGGGTGGGGCAATTCGCGACCTTCTTGGTCCTTGAGTTGATAAGAGCCAAGCCTTTCGCTCGCCGTTACCACAAATGACCCCTCCCATCGGGGCCCTAGTTTTCCTTCCTCCTGGATGGTGACGCTCGTTTGCTTCATGACCATGTCTTATACTTTGAAGGCTCGAGGTCAGACTCGTTTGTTAAAGTATCATTCGACCTTTCGTTTGTTGGTGGATGTTCGGCTTGCCGCTTTTTCTCGCCTTTCTTCTAAGAAATCCAAGTTCTCTTTTAACCCTTCGTCGTTACGTTTTGGGTTGAAGTGTTGTATCCGGTATGTGGGTATTGCCAACTCTGCTGGGATCACAGCTTTGGTCTTGTAGATAAGGATGAAGGGTGTTTCTCCCGTGAGGGTTCTCAGTGACGTTCAGTAGGCCCATAGTATACTGGGGAGTTCTTCGGCCCATCTCCCATTTTGGTTTCCTAGCTTCTTCTTCAAAATACTGAGTAGCATCTTGTTGGTGGCTTCTACTTGTCTGTTTGCTTGTGGGTGTCCTGGAGATGAATACTTGGCTTTGATCATGAGTTTTGAACACCATTCTCAATAATAGGAGCAATCAAATTGCCTTCCGTTGTCTGATAAGAAGTTTTGAGGAATCCGAAACCAGCAAATTATGAGTTTCCAGAGGAACCTCGTTATGGCTCGGGTCGTGATGTTGCCAGGGCCTCTGCTTCCACCCATGTTGAAGTAATTGACCACCACTACACCAAACTTCACTCCTCCTTTTCCCCAAGGAAGTGGACCGATGAGGTCGAGCCCCCATTGTGCGAAGGGCTTTTGGCAACTTAGGAGAGAAGATTTGCTTGCCAGCTTTCAAGTTTAGTGGTAACACGGTCTTTTATTGTTGATGTCGTGTTTCGTGACCTGGACAACTCCACGTTATTGGGGCTTGGCGTCTGGTTCCGGTTAAGATGATAAACGATGAGCTCGGGATCCGTGATACCTCCGACGCTCAAGTCAATCTCAGTGAAGGAGATAAAATGAGAATATCTTAAAGAAAGTTGTGATAAGAATGTATGTAGATGTCGACCCCTTCATTGATCATGGGAGGAGTCTATTTATACCTGATTGTCTGGCCTTCATGGTAATGAGTGTGTTGCTCTGTATAAGATCGGATGTTCAAGACAGTCACTTGCCATGCTACAGGCCACTCAGGTCTGATGGTGACTGCTCCTGACACAAGGCCTCAGTTGAGCTTATCGAGCCCCGAGACGCATTGAATGCGGAGTGCCTTCCCCTCATAGCTCTCTCTGTCTCATTAATGTGGCATGGCCTCCACCAAGTATTCGTGGTGACTAACCCTGACACAAGGCCTCATGTCGTGCGTATCGAGCCGCGGGTCACATTGAATGCGACGTGCTTCCCTTTCATAACTCTTCCCATATCATTAATGCAGCATGGCCCCAGCCAGGCATTCCTACCTTCCTGTCATGTCTGGGTGTTGATGTTTAAGGTTAGGAAATGTCTCTGCCTGCCGGTCAGTGGGGTGTCAGGCTGTCCCTCCTGCCATATGTCTGCCAATGTTTCATGTCTAACCATCCATTCTATTTGGGCCTCTTGAGTATGCTCAGCCTAGCCCAAACTTCATACCTGGGCTCGAGCTCGGGCTTCCCTTAGTCTGGCCCAGGGAGCCCGGTCCTTTCTCCCGATTTATCCCAAGGGATAACATCCTTCATAGCTTTGTCTTTATTCTTTGAAAGAATGAAGGGTAGGGCAAGGTGTTTGGTTCTGGTGGGTGGTTTTTGTAGGTGCAAAGTGTTGAGAAGGGACAAAGTTATCTAAGGGGGCATAATCTTGTTGATGAAGGCAATGGATTTAGTATTGTTGATGCTTTGTCCTGTCCATGCCATGTAAGTAAGAAGTATGGATTGGATTGTGTGCGTTTCTTGCAGGTTTGCTTTTGCAAAGAGGATACGGTCATCGAGAAAGAGGATGTGTGTGATTGGGGGCAAGATGGTGTTATTTTCATACCGTGAAGGAGCTTTGAGGTTTATGCTTTGTTGAGTAAATATGATAAGACTTCAGTTCCTATGATAAAAAAGGAAAGGGGATAACAGGTCTCCTTTATGAAGGTCATGTGTCGTAGAGAAAAAGCCAAAAGGAGAGCCACTTAGGAGAACAGAGTATTTGGGAGTAGTGATGCATTCTTTGATTAGTTGAATCCATTTTTGGCTAAAACCAGGGCAATTTGAACATAAAGACTGAAATCTCATTTCGTTATATCAAAAGCTTTCTCCATATCCACTTTAATAGCCATGCTATCACATTTCCTTTGTTTTTGGCGGATCTTATGAAATATTTCATGAGCAATAATGGGGTTTTCTTGAATAATTATCCCCAGAACAAATGCAGCTTGCAAATGAGATATTATTTTGTAAATTAATTTTTTGAGTTTCCTAGCAAGATTTTTTTAAATGATTTTGTAATTGACGTTGCACAAGCTAATGAGTATGTAGTTACTCACACTGGTTGGGGTTTCATTCTTGGAGATGAGTACAATTTGAGTGTGGTTTATCTCACGGAGAAAATGGCTATGTTGAAAGAAATATTTCATTGTAGCAATGATTTGTTTGCTTGTAATCTGCCAACTCATTTTGAAGAAATTTGCAGTCATACCATCCGGTCTAAGGGCTTTGTGAGCACCAAGGGAAAATAATGCCTCCTTTATCTCAGACCCTTCTTGGGTGCTACAATGGTAGCCAAACGCTGAACATAATCTATTTCTGTATTGTACGATTTGATTAGTTGCCTTTTATGACCAAAGTGCTTGTAGTTCCAATTCTTAATGAATATTTTTACCACCTTAATCTCTTGAGTCGTTGGTTACGCAGTTCAGATGAGATGAAATTGGATATTTTGAATAGTAGTAAGATTTTTTAATTAAGATGAGATGAGATGATTTCTAAAAAAAAGGTTTGTTTCGATAGTGAGATGAGATGTGATATTGTATAAAAATGAGTGTGTTTGGATAGTGAGATGAAATGAGATGAAATGGTTTTAACTTTTTGAAAATTTGATAAAGTGATGAGTCCCACCAATCATTGTAAAGTATTGTTAATTATTAGGTGAAGAATATTATGAATATATTAAAAATAAGTAATATCTATTATTAATTTAAAAACCCATAAATATTTTGACTTTCCCAAAATATATTTTTTGTTTTTGGCCATGATTATTTCAATATTTCCAAATATGAATGCATTTTTTTGTTAAACGAAATTATTCTACTTATGACCTATTTATTATACTATATTTTATAAAATTTGAAATATGTTTTCTAATTATATATAAATAAAATATTCTAATAGATAATTATATATATATTAAAAAATGGTAATTAGTGTTATTATAGTGGTACTGTAGCAGTACTATAGCGGTGGTTCAAAAGTCAGAGATGAGATAAAACTTTGTATACTGCCGGGATAGACAGATAAAACATGTCATACAGCTCATTTTGTATCTCATCTGGGCATCCAAACCGAGCCTAAGAATGTAGATAGGGAATTTATAACAAGGGTGGTTCCAAGCTAACAAAAATGGTTGTTAAATGAGTACTCGAGTCTCTGAAACAAAAGTCTTCAAATTTGAAGGGTTTGGGGAGGTTTTCAAGAGTGCCATTGGTATTAAGGAGGATGGGTGGTTGTCAGAGGAGGTGGCTGGAAGGTGGGTGATGTTGGTATTGGAAAAAAGGGATTCTCCATTGAGCATTGGCTAACCCTTTGTCTAGCTTCTCGTAGATGTTAACCTTCCCCTTTCGTTTGTTAGACCAAGTATAAGGGGAGCTCTGGAAACCTAAGTCTATTAGACCTTCATTATCGGTGAACTCCATTAGATGATTTTGAATTGTGGATGGGGAGGGGCGCCCCCCACTTTTTTCATTATGGAACATATATCATTCATGTCTCCAATACAGATCCACGGCCCTAAATTGGAATTGGATATGACTGACATATTTTTCCAAAACTTTTCTTTCTGTTGCCAAAAGATGGGCCCATAAACAAGAGACGTCAAAGTAACTAGAAGAATTTACACCATAGTACATCAAAATATTAATAATATTACTAGAAATGTAAACAACATCAAAGTGAGACCAGGTCTCCATGTAAGCAAAAGGCCTCCTCGTTTTCCATCTGGGTGGTGTATTCGGAAAGGTGAAAACCTATGTTTCTTACAAGCTATTCAGTATTCTCAGCATTGGGTTTTGATTTCACTCAAAAGGATGGCATCTAGATCGTAGTCTCTTATTAGAGCTCTTAGTGTTCTTGTTGTCGAGGGACTGGCTAATTCTCGGTAATTCCAGGAGAGTAGCTTCATGTTTCTATCGGCTTTTTCTGGCTTGCCCCGGCCACAACTTCAGTAATTTTCCATACCATTGCAATCTAGAGTGTGAGCTATTGCTTTACAAGTCCTTTGGGATCTACGGGTGTGCTTTTTCCTAGCCCCACTTTTCTTCTTTGCTACGTGTTTTTTGATGTTCTAGAGGAGTTGATCCAATGGGATGTTTTCAAGTTTAGCTTCGTCTGATTCCAACTTGCGTTTCTTCTTAGCAGGTTGAGAGTTCTCTTCTTTTTATTCCTCATGTTTTCTACTCTCAGAATGATGCTCTTCCAAAGGGATGGTGGGCATTCAGGCACTATAAGGATGGGTTGGGGCCGCATGGTCACGAGATTGTTTGGTATGTGTTGCTCTAAAGATTGTTGGGCTAAATGAAAGGCTCTGCAGGTTTAGGAAAATAGATGAAAGGATGTTTAATTAAGGCTTGGGCTTGGTTGATTGCATTAATATGTACTGCCTCCTGATCACTGTGAGCTAGATTGTGGGAAAAGGATTTGGGCCGAGAATAAGGGTGATACCTGTGTGTGTGTGTGCGGGAGATAGAATTTTTGACTTTGAGTGAGGGATATGTTGGGGATTGTCTTGCTTGACCTCATAAAGAAGAGACCAGGTGGACTGAGTCATCTGTGGTGGCGTCAGTAATGGGATGTGGTCTGTCTCGGGAGAAAGCAGAAGGCCAGAATGTAGGCTTTGTTAAAGACTTTTGTACTTCGTATTAATCCTCCTGACGTGCAGATTGATTACTATTACAATTAACTAGAGTTCCGTCCATTTTTTTTTTCCAAAAAAAAAAGGAAACATTTTTTTAGATCCAATAAGATTCTTGTACGTTTTTTGTACCACAAGGTAAAATAAAAAAAAAAAATTTATAATTTTATGCATACTACAAGAAAATTATTTATTTGTAATCAATTATTTTTTATTAAAATGATTATTTCATGCCAAAATTACTCATCATAAATTATCTATTCTCGTCGTACATAGTTATTCTCGTCGCAAATAACTCATCATAAATATTTATTTTTCTTATACGCAACACGTATTTATTTATATATGTATGTATATATGTTGTTATTTGTGAGAAACTATTTTATATATATGGATGCCTTCAAATGCCATCGAACAATAAGCTAAGACGAATATATATTCACCAGACTCCGATGGATGCATGCCCGGCCCATGTAGGTAAAATTTTCTTTAAAGAGAATTTTATCTGCATTCAATAAAATGATCACGATAGAATCATAAACAAGTTGTTGGAATGGAGAGTTTGTGCATGTCATGCATGATCGATCAGAAAATCACGAGAATTAAGCATTTGACTCCTCCATACAAACAGCTTCACCCGCATAGCATATGTATTCATTAAAATAGCCAAAAACCACATCAAATTGATTCTTCGATCGATCATCAAATTAAGTGTACATATATTTGCATGAATCATGATATCCAAAACGTGCCTAGATCCAATATGTCTCCGTCCGGGGCTTTTGTCTAGCGAATTAGAGTTGCCAAATACAAGCCATTGCTAGCCATCTTATGGAGGGCTTGGTTGGTTCTGCTCAGTGGAGATCTTCCATAATCTGATAATGCGTCGTCGCAGTCTCCGAAAGCCGACAGTGCAGCCGAGAGGTTAATATTCAGGCCAGGCCTGTCATGCCTTCTCAGGTTAACCGAGCACGTCTGGAGGTCGCCAATGGCATCCGCGTAGCTTTCCCTGCAAACCTCCCCGGCGCCGGACTTTCCAAGCCTGGCAGCCAACCTCTTCGCCTTGTTGGTCTCGGCAATCAGTTGCCTAAGGGCTGAGGACATGGCGGCATATGGATTACTCAGCCTCTTCACTGCTGATCGGCAGATGACCGGATAGTCGGCTCTGCTGCAGAGGTTACCTCTTAAGCGGCCGCGAGCCTCAGCCTGTCCGGCGAGGAGGGTTGTGGCCAATGCCAGAATGACCAGAGATAAAGAGGCGAAGTGCTTGATTGCCATGGGGGTGGCTTGTTTTTGGCCCCAATTACTGAGGAACGTTTTTTCAGGTCCCTTAGAATTTGTGATAAGAAGATCTCCGGAGCCGGAGTTGGCACGTAAATGAGGGAGACGGGGAGAGATTTCCATATAAATAGATACAGATACATGGATGGTGTAAAGCTGTTAGACATGTCAATTATCAAAAGCCTCTGGAGATCAGTCTGCATGTCTGTATTTGGCTATTTTTGGTTGCCTTAAAATAAAATTTTGAACAAAACAGACGAGGCAAGTACTATTTTCTGTTGTTTGGAGATGACGAGGGAGGATATATATGCATTCGTTTTTGAGGTTTACCATGATTGTAGATCAAAGAAACCATCTCGTCTCTGTAATTGTAGGGTTTTTCTTTTTCCAGGCTGTAATTTTAGCGCCTTTAATTATTACAAAAGGAACAATTAAACTTAACAAACAGCCCGCCCAGTCAAGTTATTACGTACCTAATTCAATTAAAATAGCTGGTAATGTAGAACGATCTCTCTTTATCCTTAAAAGAGGCTATAAACGGATGAACATGAATGAACAATGATTTCTGTTTGACACTTTATTTCTTCCATTTATGTCCGTGTGTGGTTGGGTCTTATTACGGTGTTGTACTCATTTTTGTGATTTACTTTCCGGCGTGTAAGAGAGTGTAGGAGAAAAAAGAAAGTATAAAATTTTTTAAGCTCTTTGTTTTCTTTCACTCTCCGTAACTCACCGATGACAGATCAAAGCATCCGTCACGCATTGTCCAAAGTATATGATAATGCAATAATTTTATCCTATAACAAATTATAATATAAGTAATGTTCATTTATATAATTTAATTAAAGAAATATTAATAATAAAGAATAATAATATTTTATTATTATAGAGTGTGTGATAGCTAATCTAATATAGATTTCAAGTAATGAATAATTGGCTAAAAGAAAAAAAATTACATTTTAGTCAAATTTGTAACTTTTTTATCGAAAATTTTGTAAATTAAAAATGTGTCTTATTAATGAGATAAAAACATAAAAAAAATTAAATTGGACATACGTGCCTAAGGCATGTAACATCTTCTACTAGTATATATATATATATACACACATGTGATAACGAGGTACATGGCCTGTCATAAAATTAGTTTTTGAAAAATTAATTTTTTAATAGTAAATCTTATTTAAAAAAAAGAACTACACGACACTTACAAACTTCACGACTATACGTATATAGTATTACTCTTATAAAAATGCCGATTTTTTCGATGTTTATTAATTTTTTACGTTGGTATATAATTCAAATAAAATATTTAAAAAGAGTAGATAACGAAGTAAATAACTACAATAAGATGAATAATCCTTTTTTTATTTATTGTAAAAGTAATGATAAAAGAGTTAAGTAGTCATGGAAAGCTAGACAAATAATGGGAAATCAATAAATATGATCACTATAAGATGAAAAAAAAAAAAATTCTTCTCTATTGAATTGGTAGTTATAGATGGTACCAAAAGTTTCATCTTCAAAGCTCTTTTTTTAATCTTAAATGTCAATAAATTGAAAGGGTTTATTGTCGTAATAAAGACAATATATAGAATATAAATTAAAATAAAATAATAAAATGAAATGATGAGGCGGCTCAATAGAATATAATAAAGAAAATGCTTCTGAAATTATATAGTATGATTCACATTCACTTCTTTTTTTTTTTTCTTTCAATATATATATCAACGCACGTTCTAAATTAGTCCAGGCAGTGGGCCTTTTCCATCAAATTTCATCTTTCACTCCTCATATTTTAACCCTGCCATGTTTTACACATTCTCTGCCTCTAAAAAAATATATAATTTCTATTCGGATTAAAACTCATATATATATATATACACTTTTTTATTATTTATCAAAATATTGGTTGAGTAACGAAGGAGATCAAATATTTCAGGCCCAATAGGCCAAACTCAGCCCATAAGATTACCATTAGAAACAAGTGAGAAGAGACAAGGAAGAAATAAGAAAAAATAAATATCATATGAAAAGACAATAAGGGAAGTGTCACGGGAGAAGAGAGAAAAGAGGAGAAACGAGAGAGTCAGAAACGCAAAAGGATGAAGTAACATAAAGCGGAATTCCTCACCAACCACTGACAGGGACTTAAATAAAAGGGACTTCTTCCAGACAACTCATTCAACTTCTTCAATCTCACAAAGAAAGCACCAGAGTGAGGGTCATCTTCAAAAAATAAGTCTCCGACCTCTATTGTAAAGAGAGACTATGAAAGACTGTAAAATATTCATATTATACTAGATTTGCCCTCCAAACAACTCATGGACGTAGATTCTATGCCGAACCATATAAATTTGTATGTCACTATCTCCATTTGTTCTTCATGTATTGATTATTCATTCACTCCTATAGATTTATGTATAATAGATACCATATAGCTGCTTTGGACCACCATTAGGGCCTCCAAACCATACTGGCCAAGGCCCGTATCGTCACCATAGGTTGAGAATGATTATTTCTCTCATTCTCATTATGTGATTTTTCGGCATTAACCAGTGATGCATTAAATATTCATTTAATTGTACATGCATTCTATTTCATTTTCCGGTCTTGCCTCATTCATGTACAGATCAGCAACGTCTAAAGAGATTGAAATTTTAATTTTTATTTACATTTTTATGTTGAGTATAGTATGGCCGTACGTACATTTTTATTGAGTTTGCACAAAAAAACTCTTAAGGTTATAATTATTAAGCTATTTCATTTATTTGCTTTTTTGATGCTCATTTTCTCATCTCATCATGTGCTGATTATTTTGTTAGACACACTGCAAAAGCCCATAACTAGTTTTCTGCCTAGGTAGAGGGACTAGATGCTCCTCCCCTCCTTCCTCCTCCTTCCCCTCATATACTCCTCTAAGGTACAACTTTTTCCTTATTCTTTGCTAATTTTTCTTTATTTTCTCCTCAACTATGTTGGCAAATGATAGATCTATCGCCCTCTAACCACCTAAAGACATCACGCGTCACACCACATAACTCTCTAGGCGCAAACCCACAAAAGAGCCATGAACCGCAATCATCCAACCTGTGCCTGAGGCTCATGCGCCGCCATGATTCTGACACTTCGATAACTACACGTGCGGCATCAACAAATTCTTTAGCCTCAGATCTTTAAAAGCATTGTAGCCCACTCCATTATTGCCGGCCCATGGACCTTATGCGTCGAGATAGTCACCGATCTACTTGGTTGCCATTGAGGATCCTATTTTTTCAGCACTAGCTATCCAATTATGTTTTTAATTTTCCTGAACGAGAACACTCACTACAATAAAAATGACCTTTTCTGATTAATTTATCGCTACCAAAAAATTATTCGCAACCAATTTATTGTAGTGACTGAGGTAGTGGAAGTGGAGATCTCCTACAAAACACACAAAAACAGATGATTGCTGTGTCTTTTTATTGATTGGGCTTTCAAGGCACAATTGATCGATCTAGGAGTTAGGTCAAAACAAAAAGACTGGAGATCCCCTTCTTAGCTCTACTAAGGAATATGGGCCAGAACTCGTGATCATTGCCCCTTTATTTTTAATTGAAAAATTATATTTGTAGTCAAAAGATATACAAGCGTTCCGCACTCATTTCTAAAAAAGTTAATAAATATAAGACTTATATGGAAAAATTAATTTTGTTAATGATGGATCCTACTCTTTTTCAAAATGAGTATGCAGTCCTTGCACAACCCATGACTTATCTACCACTACTCTTTTGAATTTGAGAAATGATATTTGAAGTCATGGGATGCGCAACCACCACATAATCTCTTTGAAGAAGTGAGTAACTACTTGATCCAGATGGAAAAAAAATTAATTTTTTAATAGGGCGACGCTTACGCCCTCTACTACTGTATGTAGTATTACTCTTTTAATTTAAGTCTCGTTTGGAGAGTCAGATGAGATGAAATGAGATGATCTGTAAATAGTAGTGAAATATTTGAATTAAGATGAGATGAGTTGGTTTATAAAAATGTGCGTTTAGATGTAGAAGTGAGATGAAATGATTTTAACTTTTTATTAAAATTTGATAAAGTGGCGGGTTCACCAATTGTTGGAAAATTCTTATAATGATTGAGTATTATTTATTAATATAGTTATCATTAACTAATATCAATTATTAAATAAAATACCTATAAATATAATAAAATCACAAATTTAAAACTTTTACTTTTTCAAAAATTATATAATTCAATAATTCTCAAAAATATTAATTTTTATTATAAAATTGGGTCGGCTCCAATTCCCACATAAATGATAAACCTGATAAACCTGAAAAAGTAAAAGCCCAACAAAAACTTTTCGTCGCCCTCTCGTTTTAGTTTGCCAAAAGGGTAATGATACAACTTCAACTCTTTTACAATTAATTTACAATTCATTTTCAAACAACTAATGAAATCATGTCACTCCATTAAAAATAGATGTTAATATTACAAAATTACCCTCTATTTCATATAGGCATGTGCAAAAAGGGCCTGGCCTGGTCAATTCGAAAGCTTCGACATGGGCCTGCCCGACTAAAGTGGGGTTCATTGGGTCAAACTCAATACTGGGTTTATCACACCTAATATCGGTCGAAACCAATCACCCGAGGGAAAGAATCAGCGCACATTGCTCAGAACTCTTGTCCATCTCTCTCTCTCTCTCTCTCTCTCTCTCTCTCTCTCTCTCTCTCTCTC